>CABFOW010000204.1:359135-372827 GCA_902141385.1 Timema californicum | reverse complement strand
TAAAATCCCAGCTTTATCAAATAGGTATAGTATTAAAGATACTAAATTTCAATTTTCAAAATTTTATTTCAAAAAGTGTGGCTTAAAACTAGATTCGGAAAACGTAAAAATAGAAGTTTCATACCCTCATAGCTCTTGAACAAAAGTATATAAAAATATATTTATGGTGTGTATCATTTCATTGAAGAAAACTCTTTTGAATGGCGAAAAAAAAATTCCTTTACATATGGCCTTAAGTAAGAGGGGGACAATGTTCAAAAACTTTACCCATACATATTTCTCTTTTTGTTGTTAAATATTAAAAAGTTGATAATTTTTTGTATAAATATACTCATAAAGATGTGGAGAATTGATAGAAACAAAAATTATATTATTTACATTCGAAAGTATTTGTCAATATCGCATTAAAAAAGTAACACTATTTGTTTAGTGTTTTTAATGGCACTTGCCACAAAAGAATTAAATTATTCATAGAAGACTGAAACTGCTCATATCCTGACATGTTAAACTCTCTTAATATGACTACACCATAGCTTGGCAGTAACAATCAATATGTTGCTGCAAGTAATATTGCTACAGTAATTTAAATAAATAATATTTAGTGATAATAGGTACTATCAATAATTGTCTTGGCGCTTAAGTCAAATATAGCATTTGAAAAATGTTTACTTGAAGGCTAGAAACAAAACTGCGACCATTGTAAAGATGGTAGTAACAAACTACTTTGCTAGAATATCATTTTTAAAATAATAAAACCGATATTGAAACTTTATAGACTGTATGCAAGAACAAAATGAGTAAAAAGGTGAGTGGTATTGATTTGCCTCGGTATTGAGCCTTCTGCAAGAATGTGCCCTCTAAGATAGCTAATTAACACCCCTCACACTTTCAAATCTAAATTAATATGTTTTAAATCCACTCAAAAACCACACTTCTCATTTACTTTTTACTTTTGCTTATATCATTCTTGCACTCTGCCATATCCCTTTATTAAGGAAAGGCTCTAATTTTTGTCTTTAGACAAAGGATCCTAAATGCCACTCATCAGAATTAAATAAAAAATCCCCTAAGATGTTATTAGCTAGGAGATAAGACTGATTGATGCCTTAGTGCTCTTATACATTAATACTTTAATTATATTGAAATATTTTCATAATAAATAATTGAAAACAAAACATGCATAAGTGACAAGGTACAGCCATATCAAAAATTACACAAGTGAATCTCCAACCAAATATTTCATAGTCTATTAGCCTCACAGCTTGAAGCTGACCCCATGAAGCCATAATAATTTTAAAACATTATGCACGCATAAAAAGCGTCCAGAAACATCATAGACACATAAAAAGTGTCTGCAAATACCTCATTCAGCTTTTTTATACAACAATCCTAACTCTTGCAAATGGAAAGCAAATATACTTTGTTCTGAATTTAAAATGGCTTGAACATTTTCTTATGATCTTATGCAATGTGAATATCACAGTCTTTCATTAAACTAAACTTTAAGACTGGCTAAAATCTTATTGGAAACACTAAAATACACTAAAATATTAAACTAAAATAATAATAATTATTACTATTTTATTATTACTATTATTATGTCCTATTAAATATACAGAGTGGGCCAAATAAAACTGACCCCAAGTGATGTAAATTGAGCCATGATTCTGTAACACCACCTTTATTCTCCCTAGAATAAAGGCGGGTACACAAGATTTAATTTTAAATCTAAAATACCAAAAAACAAATAAACAATAAATGCAGAGGAGCCGATAGGACGGTCATATGGCAAAAAGGCCATACTCCGGCATATAGGCCATTCTGCTTCCATGAACCCACTCTACAAATATTATTTATGGGACTAAAAATTTAGCCGATATCAGGGTAGAGGACGGGACATATTTCATTCAATTAGATCCTATACCGGACTTCTATAAGAGGAGAGAAGCATTAATATAAGATATGAAATAATTTATTTTGATAAACAGCAGATAATTCATATTATGATCAAAAAAAAGGGTTAAAATTAAGCAATAAGAAAAAATTTATAAAAATAAACACATGTGTATATTTGAAGAACAATTTCAATGTTCTTTTTAACAATCCCCCCCCCCAATTAGAAGGAAGAATAAAAATAGATATAATATAAACTATATTTGAAATATAACAACACTGGGTCTCACAGACTAATCACCCAAAATTAAATAATAATATATAAAACCATTAGAAAAGTAATAACGATGGGTCTGCACAATCACCCTGATTTGAATACTAATATCAATACATATGTATAGCAGTAGAAAATCTAATAACAACAGGCTTCAGCAACCACCCTCAATAGTATTAAAGCTTGTTTATAATAAATACAGTTATGTTATTTTCTCGTCAAAATGAATATACGTTAGCACAATTAAACATATTACCAAAGAGGGATAGCCAAAAAAAAAGTAATAACCTAATTTACTGCCAGATGGGCTATAAGTTTTTTTAATTATTTTTTTACCTAAACCTAGCATTTACAAAACCTCGACATCTTATGCCTTACGGGGTATGAAGTATAACAGACCATACAAAAAACTAGCGTACATTTAACTGTAGCAACATTTGCTGGACGGGCCATAATATTGATATATATATTAATGCGTCTCACGCCATACAGGGTATACATTATGTGCAATAATAGTCCTACTCAAAAAATCAAAACTCCAAAAGGAAATATCACAACCATTTCCCTGATATTAGTCCGAGAAAATGCAGCTAATACGTGAGTCCAAAAAAGGGACTTGCTTTTATTTGCAAACGTAATAAACCTGCTAACATAATTTACCATAATTAATACCATCTATAAAAAAAATCAAGGTTATATACATTATCCCCAACAATGATTATATAATTTAAATAAAAAAATAATATTTATGGCCAAAATGAATTTTGAGGTTATAAAAGCTGAAACGTAATGTATACCTTATGAACATCCTTGACACCCAGTTGTGTCAAAGGACGGTATCCTAACGAGTGATTAGTGATTACCATACGCACAGCACAGATATAAGTGAAAGCTCTCGCTCTGAGAGGGGGGCAAGAGGGGATAGCACACACAAAGGAGAACAAGAAACAAAAGAAGAGAGGGACAGGGTGGTAATACAACGGCTAGAAACATTGGCAAGCTCGGTGAATGATCTAGAACGTGCGCAACTTTTATCGTGGTATGAGGTGCTTGTGGGGGGAATCGACTGGGGGAGGCACAACAAGCAAAATGGGGCCTAAATGAGTTGACTCCATCTATTTAGGCGTGGTTGGAATTATATTGTCCTTGTTTATTGTTTTTTGCTTTTAAATCTTGTAGCTTTTATACGATAAACGCTATACTTCATCTGTTGGAATGAAGAGAAATGTGTCTAGGAATCCCTCGCTAATTTTTTCGAAGAGCCACTAGTGGTAATATACATTTTTACCCTTATTAAGTTGTTTTAATCTATGCACAACGCACAATAGGGTTTCATTTCCAATCTGTGAGGTGGGGACCTGTTTTATTTGGCCCACCCTGTATATTACTACACTAATAACTAAACCTAACCTTTCATAATTTATATATTTATTACTATAGTAGGCCTACTTACTAATAACTTAACCTAACCTGTCTTCATTTCGTCAACAAATTCATAAAATACAAGTAAGCTATATGAGTGTTAGTAACAGGGTGAGGGAATTCGCTTCGATGGTTGTGTATTCTAAGGCATTACTCTTGCAGTAGACTAGACTGCTGTAGGTGGTGAGTTTGAGGTTATAATCACATTCAGATTTAAGCTTACTGAGGGTGTTTTTTCAAAATTGTTCTCCCTTTCCCCCCACACAAATGCAAGTACACTTCATCTAAATATAACCTTCCTAATCCCTAAAATCATACAGGTTACTAGTACATAAGTGTATAACCTGATTGGGTAGTAGGCGCGGTGTTGAAAAAAAAATGATGAAAGTGATAGAATGGGTGTTTGACACAGACTGATCAGGGCAGACAAAAATAGAACTCCACTGCTGATTTGAGTACATTTTGAATTCCGCCTTGGTTTAAGACAGAGTATAGCTCTCTTTGGATTCACACACTCGCTGTAAAACAAGAGCCTTGCTGATATTTCACCACCTGACAGCTCTAATCCAATCACAAGAAGTCCGCGTGACCAGCATAGCCTGCACTGCTCAAGTAGAGATATTTTCAACTTTTCCATCGCTTCTATAGATAACCACCAAGAAGACCTGATCAGCGCATGCGCAAACTTCCAAACATGGCGTATCTCAAAAGTGATGATTTAAAAATAACATTTTATTTGAATCATTGAGGTTTATTGATGACAAAATCAAACCCAGGCAGTAAGTGAAACATCACCTTTTATTTTATATACAGTAATTTGCACTGTAATATTTACTTTTTATGTTTGACATTTCAATGTATCACGGGTAAACAAAAATTCCCAACTTTTCGTGAGTGTGTGTGAACAGTACTGTTTTCACATTTCAGCATACATGTGAATTTACCTTTACGCTGACTGGCCACACTTTGAGCTGTAGTTCAGGCAGTGTTAACTTGGCGATGGTTGAGGGAATACAAATAAGGAGTAGTCCAAGGCAACAGACAAATGATATATCCAGACACTCAGCCTCCAGGTTAAAATGGTTGTGCTCCTTTTGGCAGATTGAGTCCTTCAACACTAGGATCGCTGCAGTTAGTCCTATCATCACTCAGCAGTGACACTAGCGAAGCCCAGTGTTAAAAGACTCAAGCTGGCAAAAGGAGTGCAGCCAAATTCCCATAAGGTTGAGAGTCTGTTTCTCACGTGTCTGTGTTTGAGGATCAATGGCGAAAAAGTTATTATTGTTCTTGCAGTGGACTGAAATTTTCCACAACCACATAAACGTTTATTTTGGTGGAAAAAATGATATGCTCAGGGTGACAACTCAAGAAATTATAACCCAATACAACTATATTAAAAATAAGTAAATAATTAATAAATGTGTTTAAAACACATGATTAGTATAAATTATCATACAAATTGGTACAATATTTTAATATACGACACACAAATGTTGTTGCATAGGAAAATTTAAGAAAATAAAAAATTTTAGAAACGCAACCTCAATTTAAAATCACCTCTAAAATAAAAAAGTTTCAGGATTTAAGGTGCCACAGTTTCTATATTTGAAATTGCAGCATGAGCACACTTGGCATGGCATGAACGGCATGAGCATCCAGGATGAAGCTGTCTGTGACAGTGAAAGCTTGTCCTTAAAAATGTGTTTGTGTATTTTTTAGTGTTCTATCAAAACAATTTCTACTCCAGTATCACCAAGGTAAGTGTGTTGGATATTCCACCTAATTTAAAACATAATCTGTATGGAAGTGATCTCTTCCTGTTAATTGGGTGATACAGTCAAATTTTCCTAGAAAGGACCTTTTAAAAAGTACAATGATATTTTAAAGCCAAAATTGATAATAATTTACAACATAATTAGGGTTATTTTATAGGTGTTGATAAAATATATCAAAAGCGAAGGCTGCAGATCACATGACCTGATGCCTGAATGTGTGAAAGTAGAGTGAGTAACTTGTATTGTTATTGGTTGGCTTCCTCCGTGTGTGCGATAATTTTCACATGTCCCTGAAGGAGTTTGATGTTCACAACCAGAAAAGTGATTTAAAGGCTAGATATTTTCCAGGTGAATTTCAGAGGGAAAAGGTGCTGTTGTGTGTAAGGAAGGATTTTATTTTATTAGTATTGGTCCAAATTTTGAAGATTTTGTTGATGTATCTGAACCATTAGAGTTAGGGGTTGTCTTTTTAGGAAAATGTTCAAGTCTTACCATACTTGTGTGTATACAAAGGGGCCAAATGTGTTATCTTGGTGGTGCCTTTTATTTATAAATATATTTTTTCCAAAATAAATCTAGAGTGATTCAACATCTCTAATATAAAATTTCAGCAAGCTAGCCAGGAATGCAAAAGTAAGCTGTGAGTCATAAGGAGAAGTGTGTTGAGGTAATCTTCAATTGCTGTGAGTTCATGTGTGCGGGAAAAAATTCTGTAAAGAATTGTTATATCAATTGAAACCAAGATACCATAACCAACCTGTGGTAAAGGACTGGTTGAGCATGGCACATCTGGAAATAGTGATGCACATGAAATGAATGAAACCATTTGATAACTAATTTTCTCTTCTCATAAGTTGATAAATAATCGGAATAGACATTTCAAACTCACTATATCTTAAATTAAAGTTGATATATAAGGGTGCCTTTCAGTCACAAAAGTAATAAAGTCATGAATTTACATATTTTAATGTAACTAAAACATTGGACTATACAGTCCATAGTGTAGATAATGCCAGGCCTCCACCATGGTTCGGATTCCACGTTAAACTGTAGGTCCTCCATTTCATCTCACAATCACCCTACCATTATACATTAACGTAAGTGCGTATAACCCGAACGGGTAGTAAGACGCGGTGCTAATAATAATAATAACATATTGTAGATATTGATTGGTCTTAATATTTTGACATTTTGTTAAATATCTCTGCATTGGAACAATAATTCTGAATAGTACTGTAATAACATTTAATTTAATTTCTAGTAATATATAGAGGGATTAATAAAAACAATAATAAATTGAGTGATGCATTTTAAATCAGCAAAATGATTAAGTATGCAAGAGAATGATATTTTTGGCAGAACAAAACATACATTTTTGTTTAGCATTATTCATAGATTAAAGGGGTAATAGGCATTAATTGTGCTCATTGAATCAAATAAAACTAACATGTAATAATTGTTAGAGTGATTCAGTTAGCATTTTTGCTTTATTAAATTATTCTCCTATACAGCTATAACATATACTACCATAGTATATTTGGGCGAACATACTTAATATTTTAAATGATTTCTTGGTTATGAAACTTTTTCCCTCTTATGAAAAAGACATACAATTGGATCACTTGTTTGTGACAGACACCCTGCTAAATCGTCATATTTGTTTTAGCTTTTTATTGATAATAAAGAAATAAGAAAAATTAAAGTTGGTCAAATCAATATACAACTATTTTATCATCCCCTTAATCTCAAGAAAACAACATTCTCACACAATCTTCTTCAAGTTTATGTTGCTGACATCACCAGTCAATCTTGCTCTGCTTGACACTGGATTGTTCTGGTTTATAGCATTGTTTTCCCTGAGCCAAGATCAATAGGTACGAACCACAGGCGGGACCGTAGCAGCTTCTTGTGGGTCTAGCGTACAATCATTGACGGTGCGGTATGTGAACTTCACCTGTGGCATTTAATAGCACTAAATCAAAAGTATAACATAATCCACCAAACTTCCTTTAATTTATCATTAATTTTAAATGACTAAATCAAATGTATAACCTAATCCAAAAAACTTCCTTGGCTTTGTCATTACTTTTAAATTACTAAATCAAATGCATAACATAATCCACACAATTTCCTTGACCTATCATCAATTTTAAATTACAAAGTCATATTAAACAACTCTTTACTACTACAATATAACTACCATACAGATTTACAAAGTTCACTAACTATAAAAATACAGTTAAATAATATAAGGTAACCACTATTTAAAGTTAAATTACCAATACACTATTTAAAAGAAAGGTAAATTTCCTTGACCTATCATCAATTTTAAATTACAAAGTCATATTAAACAACTCTTTACGATTACAATATAACTACCATACAAATTTACAAAGTTCACAAACTATAAAAAATACAGTTAAATAATATAAGGTAACCACTATTTAAAGTTAAATGACCAATATACTATTTAAAAGAAAAGTAAATTTTAATTTGTCCACTAATGTGGAGTTTAATGTTGTCTTTTTTCTTTCATGCTCTTTTTATGTATTTATTTGGAGTATTTAACATGCACTTTCTGAATTGAATGATTAGATCAATATACAGCTTACTGACCAATTTAATTCTAGAACAAACACAACAGCTGTCCACCAACTGTATTTTTAGCACCACATCTTATTACCCGTTCGGGTTATACGTTTGTATACTAATTACACTAATAAGTGTTAGCGATTATGAAGGCTATATTTAAAGGAAATGTACCCGTATTTGTGTGAAGGGAGGATGAAAAACATTTTGGAAAATAAAACTTGATACACCTGACTGAGATTTGAACCTTGAGCTCCTCGTCATTAGCAGTCTAGACCATGGACGTGCCTGGTAGAGGGAACGGGGGGGACACGTCCCCCCCAAAATTTTACCCTTAAATTCAATAGAGAATTTATTGATTTATTTGAATAGTTTTTTTAATTCTTGAAATTAGCTATTTTAAATTTAAATGACCTTATTAAATAGGCGGATCTTGCTTCATTTGTATAGACACTAGCGCTGCTAAAATAGTTTTTAGGCTGGTGACACTGTTATTGTATTAGTAAATTATTTTGTTTTATTTGCAAGTTCTTAACTTTTTCGAATAGTTGCAGCAATCTTGTGAATATTAAGAATAAATAGTGTGGCGTGTGGTTTGTTAAATGTTTTGTAAATAAATGAGTTTATGTCGTATTTGCTAATGTGTTTGTGTGTAAAAGTGAACTTAATATAAATCAGCGTGATTTGAGTAATATTTTGAGCATGGATCGTTTCTTAATCAAAAGAGAACAGGATTCACCAACTGAACTACAATCTCCTAAAAAACACTGCTTTGGCGAGTCTGAAGAAAAGTCCTTTCAAGCCAACTTAAATTTTAATAAAACAGAAAATGTGTTTAATCAATCACAAGTTAATATTTGTGAAAGTAATACATATCTGGCACCAAACCAGCCAGTTACAATACCAACCAAATTTCCAACTCAGAATTTAAAAGTAAAAATACTTCGGTTTCAACCAGCATGGTATAAGGAGTTCACTTGGCTGCATATAGATGTCTCTACAAACAGTGCCGATGGAGCTCTTTGTTTTTATTGTAATAGATATAATAAATTATGTCCTGATAAAAATCTTGCTTGGAAAATGGATCCGGCGTTTTCTAGAAATGGATTTAAAAACTGGAAAAAGGCATTGGACAAGTTTCGTTCACATGAAAAGTCAGATAGTCATTTACAAGCAGTTTTAAGTTATAGACAGCTGAAAACCCCGATTGATAACCAGTTAAACTCTTCTTTAGTTTCTGAACGTAAGATTTCTAGGGAATTTCTTTTGAAAATTTTCACTTCAATTAAATATTTAGCCATGCAAGGCTTAGCTTTAAGAGGAAATCAACAAGAAAGTGGAAACTTATTTCATCTTCTTAAACCACGTTCCGAGGATGATTCATATCTTGCAAATTGGTTGAATAAGGAACGAGAGGTATACACAGATGGAAAAATTCAAAATGAGATTTTGGAAATAACGGGTAATGAAATTGTGAGAAATCTTTGTGCTGAAATTCAATCTTCCAAATTGAATTTGTTTTCTTTGATTTGTGATGGTACACGTGATATTACTGGGACTGAACAGCTTAGTATATGTGTGCGTTGGGTTGATGAAAACTTAGAGCCTCATGAAAGTTTTTTGGGGCTATACAGTGCTAGTAAAACAACTGGGGAGTCGATTGCAGCCATTCTTTTTGATATAATGACCAGAGTTCAACTACCTCTTTCGAACTTGCGTGGACAAACCTATGATGGTGCTCCAAATATGAGTGGGATCAACAAAGGAGTACAGTCTATAATAAAGGATAGACAGCCTCTAGCCGTGTTTGTTCACTGTGGGGCGCACTGCATTAACTTGGTAACAAGGGATGCATGTGATACATCAATTACTGTGAGGAATTCAATGCAATGGGCCCATGAACTTGGAGTTTTGTTTTCACAATCATTGACAGCTAAAACCAAGTTTATTAATATCCGAGAAGCTACTTTTAATGGTCCTTTGACATCTAATGCCAGCATTAAGCCCCTTTGTCCGACCAGGTGGATATACAGAGGTGCTCAGATTGAAGAGATTCTGGAAAACTATTCAATGATTTTACAAACACTTGAAGCACTGTCTGTTGAAGCAAATCACTTACAGTCAGCAAGTGGGTTATTCAAAGTGTTTGAGTGAGGAGAGACTGTTTTAGGCTTCCTTATGGCAAGGAAAATAATAAATAATTTAGAAATTTTGAATAAATCTTTTCAGGGAAGAAAAATGAATACTTCCGGACTTATGCAGGCCATAGAAATAGTGTCTTCTAGTTTACAAAGACTCAGAGAAAATGACGAGTTTTTATTAATTTGGGGAGAAGCTAACAAAATCATTGTTACCAACAACCTGCAGCCTCTTTCTCTACCAAGACAGAAGAAACCACCAATGCGTTACACAAGTCCTGCTACAGCGTTCACTTCTACTTCAGTCGAGGACTACCTTCACCACGAGTATTTTGCCATTATAGACACAGCTGTTGGAGGTTTAAAGTCAAGATTTGATCAAGAAGGACTTGATCACATGAGAAAATTGGAAAGGAGTCTTTTAAAAGGAGAAATAAACCCAGTGCTGAAAATGTATCCTGAAATTAACGAGAAAGATTTTGAAATTGAACAAAACATGTTTTTTCGTTTAAGTGCACCTACTTGTGTTGAAGATGCCCTAACCGCATTTCGAAGGCTATCTCCTGAAGTGAGAGCAATGCTCAGTAATGTTGAGGTTCTGTTGCGTATACTGCTGGTTGTTCCAAGCTCGTCATGTGAGGCGGAAAGATCATTTAGTTCGTTACGTCGCCTTAAAACATACTTGAGGAACAATATGACACAGAGGCGCATTAATCATGTGGCTGTGTGTCACACACATAAAGATATGTTGGATAAGATAAGCATTCATATTCTTATGAACAAGTTTATTGTAGTTAATGAACGAAGAAAGAGAGTGTTTGGTGAAGCCTATGCTAATTTAAAATAAGTATTTTGTATGGCATATAAGTATTTTATTTATAAGTTGTGTTGTCAGTGTGGTAAACTAAATATAGTTCCTATTATTTATTTAATACAAAATTACTAATACTCTTGCAGATAGGGCTATAGTTATTTAAAATTTTGAACAACTAAGAAAAAAGATTGTTATTTTAATCTGAGTTAAAGGAAAATTTTTGAATTGGTATTAATGTTCATCTGATACATTTATATTGAATATGAAACTGAATTTAAGAGTATTTCTAGTGTACGCGTTGTTTATACTAAGTATATAAACAATTATTATTAGAGAGTGTTAAATCACTTATAATATTTTGTGTCTTTGTCCCCCCCAAAGTCTGAAAGCCAGGCACGTCCTTGGTCTAGACTACTGTGAGATTAGCACCTTAGACCATGTGGCCATCAAAGTGGGTCCCCAGCTGTTAATTCATCACTGTGTAAGGTGAAATCTTGCTCCCCAATGATAATTTTTCAGTCATGCCGGGCATTCAATCAAAAACACTTATTTCAGTAAACAGATGTGATACTGATTGAGCTAAGCTGTTGGAATGTTTACAGTAAGAGAAAAATATTTGAATGTCATCTAGAAGGGCAAGTGTGTAAGTTGTATTTCCAACCAACATTCAACACATGTCCGCAAATATTCTAAATATCAGACTAGGATGATAACTTGTATAGCTCAATGTAGCATCGACAAGCTCAACCTATTTTTAATTCATTCATCAAAGGTGCTAAAAATGTGGGGTGTTAGGCTTTTGGTAATATATCTAAATTGACTCTATATCGCACACACACAATTGTGTGTAATTGCTTTGGGCCACAACCAATGGTTATATCCACCCTCGATACACCCAACCGAGATTCGAACCTCGATTTTCCCGTCATCAACAGTCTAGTCTACTGCGAGAATAGTGTGTTAAACCATGTGACTATCGAATTAGTTTAAAAAACCTAACTAATTCAAAAGAATCAAAGGCCTGATTACCATTTGCTGAAAAAAATCAAAAACTGGATTGTGAGAGACTGGCATAAAATACTTTTCTTCTATTAATCAAAGTTTGAAAGTGATGGTAATGTAAGGGAATGTTTTGGCGTCCAGTCCAGTAGGTATTCTAGAAATCAAATTTTGACCCTGAAGCATGAAGGTAGAGGTGTTATAGTTAAGAATTTACTCCATTGGTAGATATCAATGGTACTATGAATCTCTTCCTTTACAGAGATATTTTAGGAGAACGCATGCTATCTATCGTACACTAAGAAGAAAATACCTTACAACTAGATTTTTCAGCACAATAATGATCCCAGACTTGGGTTAAACTGTAAAGAGAAATTTTGAGCTGCAAATAAAATACTACTTTTAGACTGATCGGCACAATCTCTGGACCTAAATTCAATTGTATGTGTGTGTGTGTTTGTGTAACTGAGACACTACACAGGAAATAATAAATTCCAACAAAGCATAATTGAGCTACTGTCTGAAGGAATAGTGGATTGGAATTCCCAAATACTGTATTACTCGATTAATTGATTTAATGCCTTTTCATTTTGCTATTATAAAAATTGCCACTACCTAAGGGTTTGGCTACAATGTAATAGCTATAACATTACAGAATATGTAGCTTTTGTTTACCAAAGTAAAATATTTTTTTGTTTGATAGCTTCAGTAAAAGTATGTGGACTGTTACTTTTGCACATGTTCACAAAGAATATTAACAATTTATATTTATCTATTTAATAAATTAAAAACAGCATAAATTTGTATAATATACAATACTTGCAATTTTTGTATAGATGAGATTTCATTTAACTTTGACCTGCCTCGGTGACGTAGTTAGCTAATGCGCCAGTTTTGTGTTGAGCTAGACTGCCGAGGACGGGAGATCAAGGTTTGAATCTCACTTTGGTGAGCTGAGGGTAGTTTTTGCTAAATGGTTTTCCACTCTCACTCCACACAAATGCGGGTTCACTTCCTCTATATTAAACATTACCAATTCCTAACCCATTAGAGTAATTAGTACTTAAGCGTATAACCCAAATGAGTAGTAAGACGCGGTGCTAAGTATTATTTAACTCTGTGTTAAAAAGAATAACACACAAAAACTTATGACCTGAAACTTTTGTATGCCACTGTACTTTACTTTGTCTTCTTTATCACCCTGTTACAAATGAGCTTAATACCTTGCCAAGAATTGAACCAGTGTCTTGAAAAAAAAACACTATAAAGAAAGGTCTCCACACACCAATGGTGATCAAGTTACACACCCAAGCGATCAGTTTGCAGCTCAGCGCCTACAAAGACATCACATTATCTCTTTGTTTTAGGAAGGCAACGATTCTAACCATTCACTGTGATCTAATAACTACGATATCTTCATAGAAATTTACTAGTACATAAGCATGTCAGAAACAGGTGAACTAAGCCTGAATAGTTACTTTGCAAAGTATATTTTTAGTACAAGATGAAAAACGCAAATCCTTCACTCCAGTATTTTAATTCATTAAAGGCTTTAAAAAAATTCCAATCGGACAAAAAAAAATTCTGTCCCATGGTCTATATTTAAGTGTGCGAAGATTCAACTTTCTAGGTCATCTAGGGGCTTTTATAGGGTGTGAAAAGACACACACAAATTAGGAAATAAAATTATATAAATAAATCTGAGTTAGAGGATACCTTCCTAAAAAAAATAGGTTTCCCAGGTCATCTGTGCTTTGAGATTTTTTCAACTTTGGTTTTTTGGAACCC
>CABFOW010000204.1:302427-359034 GCA_902141385.1 Timema californicum | reverse complement strand
CCCCCCCCCCCCCCCTACACCCTCTACTAGCCCAATCAGTTTGGGGACACCCTTGGGAATTTTTGGACACTAGGTATTCCTATGTAGCTTCACAATTTCAATGACACTACTCATTGTGAATTGTAAAAACTGAACACAAATGGACACAGGCAATGGTCAAACTTGATATGCAGCATCTGACCACCAACACAAGATAGAACGCAGCACTGGTCATGATGTTGCCCGCCTGCCCACATCAGTGTGCACATGTCCATTAGATAACATAGCTACATCTGATTGCCACTGTGTTGGTGTGTGGAGTCCTTTAATCCAACCCTGCCAGAGGCTTTCTAGGCTGAATACACCCATTTAAACTAAACAAATATACCCTTACATGCCCGTTTTCTTCATCGACCCAACTAAGTGTGTGCTTCCTCCAGTGGTCAGCCAACTCTCGCATCTTCTGACTATCCAGAGGCTTCAAGTAGTCAAACTCATCTATTCGAAACTGATGGCAAATCAAAGTTGATTTGGGTTTTGGCAAACAAAAATTACAAGGCATACCAACATTTCTATCTACGGACCTGCAAGAATTACTTGTGAGCTATGTGATGTTATCAATATCTGCTAGGGTTCAAATTTCAAGCCATGGCCTATAATATAAGCTTGGGTTTAAGCTTGGCAGCTTTAATTGATCAGTAAATTCAAGCTTATTGTGTATCTGGTGATGGATGACTCATTGTTTGCTCTTCTTTATATTTGTCTGAATATTATTTGTGAACTCTTCATTTGGCATAAGGGTCTTTTCATGGTAAAATATGAGTTTATATTGATTTAAATTTTTAATTTAAATTAATGATTTGATTTTTATTTAAATATAAGTTCTAAAACATATTTTTATTTAATCGAAGTTTGCCTGGATTAAATACTTGGGAGCTTTCTGAAAAGCTCTCTTGAGCTTGACTTAGTATGAAAACACCTGAGCTTGCAGTCCCTTACTTTCTGATAGTAAATTAGTTGTAGATAAGCTGTTACTTGGATCAAGGTTAAAATAATGCCTCACTGGATTTAATCTAAATTGCAAAGCTATCTTCTTATTTAACATCAAATGTAATAAAAACTTAACATCTTAAATTAAACATGTATTTTTCTAAATGTCAAACAAATGTTCAAAACCTAAATGTTATTATAGTTTGCCAACGGCTTAGAGTGAAATGTTGTTAGTCTTGTTTGTTACTGGGCAATGCTTTGAATAAATGTATTAATACCAGAATATAATAATGATCAAATAAAACATCAATAAACCATATATGGCCTGCAGCATTTAATCCAACAAATTATTTTACAGTGCTTTAAAAATCCTGGCCTTTTTAATGGTGCAATCTCAATATTATTATGTTTTAACATTCATCAATTAATAATCTGCATTTATTAGTGATTTAAAAAGATGTTCATCTTGATGGTGCTTATAAAATAAATTGTTTGGATGATAGAAGACACACACCGGTTTGATCCCTAATGAGGCCACCAATTTTTAACTCTACTTGATTTCTTAGATTAGTCTCTTGGGAATGCATCTGTACTTAGAATACATTATACTAATCCTTTGCACTTAAGCTATATAGTTTGTTGTTAATAGTTCGCACACACCACACTGACACTAAAGATTATTAAATAACTTTGAGTATTAAATTTAAGTAAAAAGGAGAAGACAATTAATGTGAACATAAATAAGCCATTGTTAAAATTTTATTTTTATTGCCCTGAATTTACTGTCTTTACTAACCATATTTCAGCCACATTGCTGATCCCACAGACTAAATATCAAGCTGGTCTAGTTTAATTTCCTGGTGACAGAGAGGTCAAACTTTGAATCCTGGCTGGGTGTACTGACAGTGTTTCTTCTTAAATGGTTTCCCAATCTCTCTTTACCTAAATGTGGGTACATTCTTTGTGAATTTTACCTTCATCAATATCACTTTAGTGTAATTAAATGTAGGAAGCCCGAATGGGTATTAAAACGAGGTGAAAAATAAAACTTCACTGCTTATTTAAGCTATACTTCATTCAAATAAACAAATTAAAAATAGTTACCTTAAAGTCCTCTCTGGCATGGGCCCCCCTGGACTCCTTCCGGTTCTCTGCACTGTGAAGGATCTGGGTTGCATTTAGCATTAGATTCTGTAGTTCCAGAGCCTCAACGAGTTCTGTGTTCCATACCAGTGACCGGTCGCCAACCTAACCAACACAGTCACAAGGAGTATTGTCTTCTTGTAAATAACATTACCTTGAGCCTTCTGACACCAACTGTGGCTCACTCACCCTCAAGTCATCCAAGTTCTTGTACAACAGCTCCAGCTTCTGACATCCCTCCTGAAGAAGATCCTGGGAGCGGAAGATCCCGGCATATTTATGCATTAGCTTCTGCATGTCTGTCCTAAGGGTGGCCACCGGTACTGCACCAGTGGTGGAGCGGAGCCACTCCAGGTTGGCTATGGACACCTCCCCTGTCCTCTGCAAGGACAATCACTACCATTGTCACTCAAACTACAATAATGTTTGATAATGCTAACAAGTATATAGTGCCATTGGGATCACTTAATTTCGCCAATAATTATCTTGATATAAGAAAGTATATACATTGAAGACTATTTTGGGAATTTTTTTACAAGTAAGAGGAAAAAAGCCTATAAAATAAAGTTTTACACATTGTATTTAACTGAAAAGTAGAAATAATTACTTTAGTGTCATCATTTTGTTAAAATTTTAATCAATAAATTAGGAGCTTCACATTATTATTATTATTATTATTAGCACCGCGTCTTACTACCCGTTCGGGTTGTACACACTTAGGCTAATGTGTAATGGTAGGGTGATTGTGAGATGAAATGGAGGACCTACAGTTTAACGTGAAATCCGGACCACGCTGGAGGCCTGGCATTCCTCACATTCACAAGATGTCTTGTCAGAGGTGAAGGAAGGGTTTGGTAATCAGATAAATTTGTGCCAGGACCGAGGATTGAACCCCAGCCGCCAGCACAGAAGTCTGAAACCTTACCGCTAGACCGCCAGGTCACCCTTCACTATATTAATCTATGAGTAATGCATATCTTGAGGACCCCATGTCGCTCTCATATTTATGAGACATTTGGAGGACTCTTCAACAAATAATAAATATTTGGTATATTTCTTGAAAGTGCTACAACTTTGATTTTTTGAAACTGTGACATTCAATATAGCATGTTCAAGAACATGAAGCTAAGAAAATCTTGGATGAATTCATTTGTAGCCATTTACAAATTGATATGAGTGCATCTCAGCAAGAGCGCTCATGTTGGTTTTCCAAATGAAAGGTGAATTGGAGTCCCATCTCAGGTGTGTGGTACCACCCCCTACCCCCGCTTCGAGAGAAAATTTCAGAAATATAACTTTGTGGAAGGGAATTTAAGAACATATGAACATAGTTCTGAGATAATTTATGAGTTTCAAGAGCCGTATGTCTAAAAAAAATATTTTGGAAAATCAACAGAAAATAAAATTTAGTTGTAACTTAAACCTATTGAAAAGAAACATATTATTTTACCCAAGTTTATTGAACAGAACAAAATGAAATAAAATCTGTTGAAGAGGAAATGGGGGGAATTCTACATTTAATAATTTTTATTTCTGTTGACTGGGATATTGATTATTCAAAGTTGCTAGTAGCAAATTGCAGCCTTAAATCCCAAATACCCAATCTTATTTTTTCATAAAAATTAACAAAAAAAAATAAAAAGTAAATCTTGCAGAGTGATAAGGGGGGCTGGAGTCCCCCTTATTTCCCATTTATGGGCGCTCATGAATGATCTCAAACATCACAACTTTCCCTAGTCTTGATCGGCCACAGTATTCGATGTGTTTTCTTAACTTACCTGATAATATTTATTTGGGGCTGAAATAATACCTTTAGACTTACACCTTAGCTTTATATTAACACACGTCATTATAGTCTAGATAGTTAAAACTAAACATAGCTAGAGTCATGATAACAGAACCGCTGTTGCTCAGTTTATAAAGCAAGAGCTCCACTAACCTCGAGCAACTCTGGCATCTTGTCCCCGGGTCGGCAGGTCTTGATGATGTTACGGGCGCAGGAGCGGCCAAACACCACTGTCTCCAGCAAGGAGTTGGCCCCCAAGCGGTTAGCACCATGGACACCGACGCTGCTGCACTCCCCAGCCGCATACAAACCGGGGACAATGTAGTCCTCCCCACACTTGTCCTGGCTCAATACCTGTCCATAACAAGACAACATAAAGAGGTTTATATCCAACCAAATGCATCAATGGCTGTCTGGAGAAGAATGTCCACCTGATCATGTTTGACCAGTGGCTCTTGTTACAGAATCAGCAACACTAGCATTGAAACTGACTCTGTAGGTATTTAAACTTAAATATATATATATGTGTGTGTGTATATTGAATACACCACTATTATACTTAAACAGCTAATATACATACAAATAAATGTATTGGCTTTATTGGCTCCAGTAACACTATAAAGTGCATTCTTTTGTCCACAGTGTTGTACTACCTTTCTGGGCTACCTCCATATTTACACTAGATTAAATGATTTGGTTGTAGAAAGGTATAATTTAGAAAAATGTACTTACATTTGGGTGGAGAAAGAGTTGAAACCAAGGGGAAAAAACTTCAGTAAACTCAGCCAAGATTTGAACCCCCCTCCCTGTGACTCTAAAGCCACACTAGACAAGCTTGACTCTTTAGTCATATGCAAGCGTATATATACACCCTAATTTTGGTAGAAAGAACCATATCTGGTAGTTACTAAAGTTATTAAAGCAATTTTCAAATATTCATACATCAAGTCATGTGATATGAAGGTGTCACTTTTGATAGATATCATCAATACCTATAAAATAACACAAATAATAAAATAAAATGTTATCAACGTTGGTCACAAAGAAATGTGTTTGAATTTTGTAAACTGTTTTTCCAACCAAAATCAGGCAAACATGTTACCTGTCCCTTGTAGTTGGTGGGGATTCCTCCCATTGTGTAGTGAACAGTTGGTATCACTGGCACAGGCTCTTTACATATGTCGACACCTACAAACGTGTACACTGTTTTGCGTATTCCTGGTAACTTTTTCTTGATCACATCCTTGTCTAGGTGATGTAGTTGCAGGTGCAGGTGGTCCTTCTCTGGGCCAACACCTCTGGGAGACAAATATCCAGTGTTTTGCAAATGCTCTTTTTTGTAGGTAAGAACCAGGTGCTCTATCACCATTTCATGTAATATAAATACCCTTAGTGCCTAATAAATTTTGAAACAATATATTTTAAGTTAATTAACATGTCTTATAAATTAGTCTTAGTGGAGGTGGAAGTGCATGAACAGGTGTTTGAACACTTGGAAAAACAAACAAGAATTAGTGTAAAACAATACTCAACAAACATTAAAAGGGTATAGAAAGGCAAGGTCTACACTTACTTGAAAAATGTTGAGTCAAAAGTTTGCGCCCACATCACGATAATTTCAGGGACACATCAGAGTCCTTCTTTATCAGAACAATGACTGGATCATGCAGAGATTTGAACAGGTAATTACAGGATCCAAGTAATATTGATCAACCTTAGTCCTGTTCCAACCAACTGAAGAAGCTTGATGTGTCCCTAAAATTACTATAATGTGTTTTTAATGTAAACTGTTGATCTATTGTTCTTCTATCCTCAATTTTATCTATTTTATTGCACTGCATCTTACTGCCCATCTAGTGTATTACATTTAATTATGTATTTAGTAAGTAAGAATTTAAAGGATATAATATAAATGATTTAGTAAAAAAAGCCTCAGTATATCCAGCAAGGATTTGAACCTCAACCAAACCAGACTAGATAACCTTGATGTTTAGTTCTTGTGCCCACCAATGTGGATAATAAAACAGAAACTGATAGATTTTAGTGTTTATATATTAAAATATATATTTTATAAAATTATTAATACAATTTAGTTTTGATGAGCTGGCTTTTTTATTTTACACCAATAGAGTTTTGTGTGTGGTAGCATAGTTAATTTTGACTCTGTGACCAATATTGATCCCGTTCGAGATGCATTTGATTTTATCCACAAAGGTATTTCAATAAATAAGGTAAGACAAATGTACTCATATGAGAGGTCTTAACTTATTTAATTAAACACCCTCATATTTGGTGCTAACATTACTGATTACATCAGAACACAACCTGAATACTTATTTAATTCTAGAATGAACACAACTGTAACGTTAGGGGCTTGTTGTTCGGTAATGTTTGGAATAATGAAGGCATTGGAATACGTTGTAAAGGAGGTGTTTATTTTACCAAAGCTATACAGGATGTTTGAAGTACAGAGTTTGATTAATAGAGGTGCAGAATTCTCGTTGAATTGGATTTCAACCGTGTTTATTTGCTATAGCTGGATACTGTCCTAACCACGTAATTGATCAAGAAGTAGATCTCCCTCAACAGTGGTTCACACACAAATCCATCTTGTACTTCTAATAGGAAATACAAGACAACTCCTATCGCCGAGACTCGAGCCCGCAAGTCACAACATCTTATGTAGAGTAGATGTTAACCCAACATCCTATACATCACGGACACATGTCACCGACGACCCGAAGTCCATACTCAACACACGCCCAAACCGACAAAAGGTAATCAAAAGACCCAATTTCCTCGCTCAACCTGTCTTTAATAGCTCTTACACAACACCCAGTCTCCCAACTTTTAATTCATCAGACAAGACATGGTAACGACCGAGCTAAGGTCTTTCTTGACACTTTAATGTTAGCACCTAAGAAAGTTACCGATATTAGTACCACAGAGAGATGACAAACTGTCAATTGTTTGGCTCACCTTCCATCCAATATCTCACAACTCATGGCCCTAGAGACAACATCCCTGGAGGCGAGATCCTTAGCAATGGGAGCATAGCGCTCCATGAACCTCTCCCCCTCACTGTTTAAGAGGAATCCCCCCTCACCGCGACTCCCCTCCGTCACCAGGATACCAGATCCATAAATACCTGTTCGGGATGAAACAATTCTTGTTCTTATATAATTCAGGTTTTATTAGAGGTGGGTCAAATACCTTTGATCAAATTTAAATGATTTTTCTATTATTCTTAAATTTAAATATTACAAAAAACACTTTTTGTATGAATGATATCTTAATAAAATATATCATTGGGTTAGAAGAAGGAATATAAGGTTTTAAAGTAAATGCACCCACATTTGCAAGGAGGTAAAGTGGGGAAACCATTTAGGAAAAATTACTGTCAGTACTTCCAATTATATTCAAACTTCCTATCACAAGCAAGCCCGTCTATTGAAATATTGATTCTGTATGTAGACTATTTGACCTCTGATGCAAGTAAAATGCATTGTGAACTTTTTCCATATGGGCGTAGCTATTGGTAGAAATTGAGATTGTTATTTTGATATTATTCACATTATTTCTTCATTTTAATAAATAGTACTTCTGTAATAATTTTTAAGTTTACATTCAGGCTGGAAAATTAAGTCATGTTTTTCGTATAACTAACCATGTTTTCTAAATTCCACTTCACACATTGTCAACTATTCATTTTAGCAACTGAACAATCAAAGGTGTCACTAGAAGAAAAAAAAGCATTGTAAAAATAACCCTTTTCTCAAAACTATCCCAAAAAAATAATTCGAAAACATATTTCAAATTAAATCTTTGGGGCTTAAGATTTTCTTTTTCCTTGTAATTCCAGAACTATCAACTGTCTATAACAGTATACTGGGTAGTTTCTAAAAGGGAATGATGTTAAACAACCTGTGGGGTGGAACTGAATAAATTCCATGTCTTGTAAAGGAAGACGGGCTCTACTGGCCATTGCGGTCCCATCCCCTGTAAGAGTATGGGCTCCTGTTGTTGAGAAGTAGCAACGCCCAGCACCACCGCAACAAACAATCTGAACAAACAACACAGCCAGCTCTATAGAGTTTGAATCTCAGCTGAAGACTTGAGGGAATAGGTAAGAAAAAGTATTTTGGGAGGAAGAATATATATCTATGCAGTCAACATTGATTTTATTAGACCATAAATTTAGTATTATTTTATAGGAATCGATATTATCTTTCAAAAGTGACATACAGATTACATTACCTGGCCTATGAATGTATTACTTTCTTTTGTAAATTTTGTGGATGTAAAAAAAATTATATCCGACTCTGACTGTAGAAGTATTTTATATAAATTAGAGAGGCTACAGACATTATAAGTGCCAAATAAAAAAAGGTGTTTTTTTTAAAGTTTCTTCAAGGCTACACTAAAGCAAATCTATATTTTAATGAAAATTCTGTAAAAATAAACAAACTAATAGCTATGGTACAATTCCAGATAATAAGTAGATCCCAGGTGAGTTCAAAGTCTGGTTTAGCACTGTGCACATCAATATCTGCTATTTGTAGTATTAGGTGATCCACCCCATGAAAATTGAGGATAGAACTTTCCTTGGGTCATTTCTCAGGTTAATATTATATGTTAACTAAATGACCTGTGTGTGATGCCCTCAATTTCGGCACCCCACTCCCTCGCTCTAGTACCATATCAAGCGTCACCCATTTTTACATCAACTATGCATATTCCCAGGCAAGCACAATAACACTTGCCATCAAGAAAGGCAACCTTTTCCTAACTCCCCTTCTCTTGTTTAGAATCAGAACGTATCTAGTGTTGTAATCATATGTATATAAAAAACTTTAAGGGAAACCTCTTCCCCTTTTATTTACATTAGTGAGAGAATAATTGTGATCATAAAAAAAATAATTTAGAGATAATGATAAATGTTGGACATGACAAATAGCACTATGATTTTTGGGCAAAAATTTTGGTACGAGAAGTTAACTAATGAATGATTTTTCAAAAAATTGAAATATTTTACAAATGCCTCTAACAATTTTTATACCAAATGGGAATTTTAGAGTGTTTGATATGACAAATAACAGTGTATATTGGTTTTTTGAGTTAAAACTCATTTGTGGATAGTTTACTGATGACTGATTTTTTTAAACGGATCTGACAATTTTGTTCCAAAATGGGTATCTTGGGAATGTATGTTGTGACAAATAACCCTTTTTACTTGGTTTTGGGTAAAAATTTGATAATAGGTCATTTACTAAGAAGTGATGTGATTTTTAAAAATTCAAATTATTTTTAAAATGACTATAATGATTTTGCTTAAAATGTATATCTAGGGAGTGTTTGACATGAACATGACCAATAAAGCTATATACTTGTTTTGAGGAGAAAATTTGGTTATGGATAGTTAACTGATTACTTTTTTTTAATTTGAATAGTTTAAAAAATGGCTTTAATAATTTGGCTCAAAATTGTTACCAGAGACTATTTTACATACCTATAATTAATAATGTATCTTCATTTATCTAAGATATATTAATTGAATGGTAGTTTACCTATAGCAAATAATTGATTGAATTAAAAATGGAAATATGTGAATTTTTTTCATGATAAATAAGAAAATATTTTTATTTTTACAAATAACAAATAATTTTAGGGTAGTTTACAAATAATTCATTTTTGACAATTTGAATTTTGTTAAATATATTTGAACAATTTGGTTTAAAATGCATATATAAAGAGTGATTATTGTGATTAACTAGATGATGCGTTTGTTTTTATGAGTAAAACTTATTTAAGCATAGTTTACTGAAAACCTATTTTGGAAAGTTTTCTTCGATACTATAATACACAATATGAGAAAGTTTGTACGATTGTGTGGTACCATTTATTTCCATATATATTATGCAACCCTGTTTATAAATATTGTGATAACATTTCCGTCTTAAAGAAGAGAAACAAAATAAGGAAGTTGAGAGAAAGCCACCCTCCTTGTTAGTGAAAATAGTGTAAGCTATATTTAAGTTATGAAATACATAGAAATAAATAAAATAAGGAAAAATATGATAAAGAGTGAAAATTGTGTAGATAGATTACCCAGGGAAGAAGAAGGGATGTGGGTAGAATCCAATGTACCAAAATTACATCTGTATTCTCAACTATTTTTGTTTGATAAAGGTAATAATGATGAGATATTAAAACTTTATTTAGGTCAAAATGTGTAGTACCTATGTGTTTTTCTTTCAACATTGAAAGAAGGAAAAATGAAGATGTAACCATTGTTCTTTAGGTAGGCCTGGTTCATTCCATTTTCATTCATTAGTTTATTTTTTCATTTAGCCACTGGGTCTTCTCATTTCTAAACAATATATAATTATAGTTGAGTAGGTACTCACTCAAACATCTGTTGGAACTGTTGAACTTATCTTTGTTGGTATGGAACATAATATGTAATTTCAATAAGAGAGTAACATTGAAGAGTCTGGCTGTGTTCTTGACCTGCTACCCATGTTATGTATCTTAGAGAGTAACATTTCATATCCTGACTGACCGTATTCTTGGCCTGGAACCTATGTATCTTTCCATCTTCCAGTCTGAGTGCTATGATCCCCTTGCAAGTTCCATTTTCCATGAGCAGGTCCAGCGCAAAGTACTCAATAAAGTAGTCGACGGGGTAGCGCAGGGTCTGGCTGTACAGGGTGTGTAGGAGGGAGTGGCCCGTGAAGTCAGACACGCAGCATGCCCTGTATTGCACATACTCATGTCATACACACACCTCTAGTTTCATAGTGATTGTTATTACTACTAACATACATGTAGAGTTATTAGATCCTTGGGCTACACTTATAGTGAACTATAACTTGTCTACTTTCACAACATGGTAAGAATAAAACAGGATTCAAACCAAAATCTATCAAAGAGATTGTCAATGCCTGAAACTTGTAAATACTAAGTGATCAGCCATCTGCCGACCAGATCTTGCTGCTTGGTGATTGGTGATAGAAACTGGCTTACCCACATCACTCATACCAAGCTATATAAGATAAGTCATTATCAGGAACTTCAACCCGACATGGAGGAACCTATATTTTTACTCAGAGCTTAACTATTCTCCATTCCTTCACCACCTCTTATTGACGTCACTCCCGAACTCTAACCCAATTCTCTCTCACATTGAACCTTTGTGCATCCTCATGACATCCAATATGTTTAAACTCTGTGGATCCTCATCACACCCAACATGTTGAAACTCAGCACATCCTCATAGCACCCAACATGTTGAAACTCAGCACATCCTCATCACACCCAACATGTTGAAACTGTATATCCTCACCAGTAATCAGAGCAAGGACACACACAAACAACTAACATTGAAAATAATAAATGATGTGCCAAAATTCGAGTAATCGCTCCAAACTATTTGTAATCAAAATCTGAATATGTAATTATTATTTTAAAAAATGATTATTTGGACAGAAAAAAATCACAGTTAATTTATGTAATCTCTTATGTGATAATTTTATAGGTATAATCAAGTTGTTGTGAATGAAGTAGACAGTTAGGTCTTGGTTAATAGTTATTAATCCACATCCGAGGTGGATTTCCTCAGGGGGCAGGAAATGATGGTGGTGTTGAAGGTTAATTTCACCTCGTTATCTTCTTGTCTCCTTGAGATGAATATGTTCATATGTATGTTTGTAACATTTTTCAAATTCTTAAATATTTGTGTTCAAAATAAATAAAACTATTTTCATGCGTTTAGCAATAACATTGACCAGATATGTGTCTCAAAGATAGCCTTGTCTTCTCAAATAACTTAGAAAACATTTGGGAAAGTAAAATAACTACCTGTAGGCAGGAGGGCCTTTGCCAAATTTCAAGGACTGGGCTCCAAATTTTCTCTGGTAGATTTTGCCTTCCGCTGTTCGACTAAAAGGCATTCCTAGAATAAATAAAGTTATGACATGTTATTAACTTTGAACATTTTTTAGAGTAAATAATTATTTCAATTTCTTTTTTTCTTAATAATATTTGAACATTTGTTAAGAGTAAATTATTTTAGATTGATATTTTCTAAAATTATTACTGGCCAAATGTTTCTTCTGATGATTCAATTTACTATAGTTGGTTTATTTTAGTTATAAGTTTGCATCTTGTTAGTTTATGTTAACTATAAATTTGTTTCTCAGGTTTTATTTTAATATCAAGAGTACAATGAGTGTAGTAGCCATGCATTGATGTATCTCCACTCATCTCTTTCTACTACATACATTTTATTAAAATAAAATAATTCAAGTTATTTAAATACTAAAGTTTTTTTAACTATAGAATTAATGTAAAAATTATAACGGAATAAAAAAATGTGTTGAAGTAATCATGTATAATAAAAGAAATATCATAATTAGACATTAATTATATTAAAATTTTTATTAGACTGATTCAAATAAAACTAAACATTATGGTTCCCAATTATTAGTTTGTGAAAATCTAGGCGAGGAGAGTGGGGGTGATATCTCCTAAATAATACTTGAAGGCTTAGGCTCGATTTACATCAGTGGTACAGTTACAATACAGTCAGGTACAACCTTGCTTTCACTATAATACCCTGAGAGAATATTTTACCTACTGTCATGTAGCATTATTCTACTGTCACAGTTCAACACATTGTTGACACTCTATTGACTTTAAAATTGCCAAAAGAAAAGTAGAACCTCTAACTGGATTCTCCTTTTTTTCTGGTAGATGTGCCTTCCTTTTCATTTTAATGGCCTCGTCCTCATCATTTAAAATATTTGCTATAAAAGCTAGCTCTAGATTTGAAAAACCACATATTATTGATTCTATTCAGTACATGTTACAAGAGGCAAGCTCAATCCCAAATGAAAGCCATCGAGCAAAAGTGTACCGTCCCTCTATCAAGTGTGTACCGTTGTAGTATCGCTGATGTAAATGATCGTGATCAGTGCCATATCCTAGCTATAACGTCATTGTATCATTACTGTATTGTGACAGTACTGCTGGCCTTAAAATTTAACAATATAAATACGTGGTTTGTCTTCCAATGATATATATTGGTAGACCTAGCAATGAGAACATAAAACATATTTTTAGAAAAGTAAAATATAAGAATAAAAATATATTTTTGAATAAAATCAGCTATAGCAGGTGTTGTACTATTACATGTGATTCATTTTAATGTGAAGGTAAAAAAACACTTTGAGTTGTGTAAATGATGAGTATTAGTGTTTCCAACAAACATAGAACATTGTTAAGTTTCCTACAACTACATTCTCGAGACTAATAGAAATTAGCTCTCAAAACAATCAACATAATTTTACAATATTAAAAGGAGCTAATTTAAACCAGATCTGCAAACAAGGCAATATATAGTTGTGATTAGCTTTTTTCACAACAATGCATTAATTTTGAGAGCCCGTCCCAAAAGAAATATTAATGTTAGTGTCATTTTAGGATGCTATGTTTTAAATTTATAACATTTTACATTTATAATGTTTTACACATTAAACACTAAGGGCTGGTCTTATAACTCCTGAATAAATATTAATCTGGCCGATAAATATTTTTACCTGGTCGGTAAGTTAGAAGTGTGTCTTATGACTGCCAGATAAAATGTATTTATTCATCACATTTTTATCGGGAGGTTTAAATACCTGCCAATCTTTATTTGAAAGTTAAAATGTCCGTTGCCATAGTTATGCGTTGTTTTTCACAAGGTTTTGTCTATCATAATGTTTTTAGGTTAAAATCTTGCTTCGCGTGTTTAGTAGGCACAGGCACAGGCACAGGCTCTAACTAAATATAAAGTTAGATCATTTAATTCACACTTTTATAAAAACTGATATGCTATTTGTAGAGTTATATTGTTATAAGAACAAATTATTTAAATGTGAGTACAATAAATGAAATTTTGTAAACGTTGTACCAAACTATTGATCACATTTTGACAAACACCGACTTTCAAGACAACCTAGCTTCTGTGCCCACGTGACGCCCTCTGTCTCCTCGCACTTATTTAGCCGCCATTATTTAACAAATGTTGAGCATTATAGCCACTAACCAGGATGTGGCGGTAGCAGCAGGGTTTATATGCATGCACGCACCGATAAAAACAGTATCAACCTTGTGTTTTCTGCACAAAAATATATTTATTCTACAAATAGCTATCTAGCAGATAAATTCAGTTCATAATACGGGTAAAATATTAAAGTGGTTGATAACCTTTATCTGGTCGCTAACTTTAACCTACCGATAGTAATATATACTTACATTAGTAATAAGAGCGGCCCTAACTAGTATGATTTATATAATGACCAATTCATTAATTAAAGGATAACTAGAATATGAAGTAGCAACTCCTAGAAAATAATTATAAATTAGATCCTTTTATATTTAAAACCAAGGTTAATAATAGTCACTAAAAAAATGCAGGTAGAAAGAAAACATACATTTAACAAAGATGATTATCGGTGAGATGATGAACAATGAAAGTGTTATACAAGGCAACTTGCCCGCTTGCTAAAATAGCAGAAATTGTCTTAATAGAGGAGGAAAAATCAGAAAATAATGAGTATTGCCTCCAAAAATGTCTACAAATGATAAGAAGCTGGCAAGGATATATATATAGTGTACTACCGCCAGATCATATAAACTAACGATTAAATGGATTTAGTAACTAAAACAAGGCATAAGGCACGTTTATTTATATAGTAAAAATAAATGTTAGAATTAAATGTCCTACTTATCTCTTCTATACGTCCTTAGAAACGCAAAAGTTCATTGCCACACTTAAAAAAGTGTGTTACCTATACCCATCTTGATATAGTTATATTCAGCTCACCTCATTACACCCTATCCCTCTCTTGAACTAGTTCTACCCAGTCCACCTCATTACAGCCTATTTCTTTCAGGTTCCTACTAATGTTATCCTCCCATCTGCGTTTAGGTCTTCCCAACAATCTCTTCCCATTGTGTTTGCCAGTGAATACTCTGAACACAGTTCTATATTCTACCATTCGCATTTCATGTTCTGCCCACTGTAATCCCTGAGATTTGGTTATCCTAATAATGTATTGTGATGATTACAGAATATGTAACTCATCATTATTTAACCTCCTCCACTGCCCAGTACCCTCACATGCTGGCTAGAGACAGGGAAATGTCAGGGAATTTAACTAAAAATAAGGAAAAATCAAGGAATTAAAAATATGTCTAAAATACCCCATTAATTTTGCAACTAAACACTAAAACAAAAGTTAATAATAGGCCTAACTAGATAATATAACATTTTAATTTTCAAAATAACTGATAAAACTGTTTATGTTTAGTAGATACAAACTTTTTTTTAATATGTGATCAATAATAAATAAAATAAAGTCATCATCCACCATTAAAACTGGAAAAAAGTAGTCAGGGAAAAGTTAGGGAATTTTGTAAAATATGTTTTGTAGCCACCCTACCTCATTATTTTTTGGTCCAAATATCTTCCTAAGCACCTTGTTTCCAAACAACCTAAACATTGTGTAAATTAAGATACTATGTTTCCAGTGCTGGTTTTAGGCAACAAACAAATTGGGGGGAGGGGTGTGTGCACAAATTCCTGTATGTACCGGTAATTAATTAAAATTCATATGTAACATGTTATTACAAAATACACGCCCCAGACATAAAATACATAAATATTCATATACACTTTGGTTTAAATATTGATGCTATCTTTTGATATTGTACACTGTTGATATACCCTGCATTAATGATAGGATCATATACATTTCAAACAGTTGATGTGAACTCCTGTTATCTATGGCACTAACAGAAAATAAATAGAGGGCAACTTGAAATGAGAGAAGCAGCTAGGATAAGGAAGTGCTTGAAAAAACGACTTCATGAAATAACTACCTACTTGATTATTATTTTCCATATTATATCTGAAAATCAATTAAATGCTGGTTTATTTAAAAACTGATTCTACAATTTCCAATATCAGAAAATTTTTGTACAATTTCCTTTGGATCCTGGACCAGTCGTTTACTTAACTCCCTTTCTATTGATGGTATAGCAAGGCTACATACCTGATATTTTACTCATTATTGTCAATCTCGAGTAAGTTTTTACACTTTTCATGGCTAAAAAACTTATTTCACAAACTACTGAAGAAATATTTAACGTTTACAAAAGTGCTAGAAGAATGCAGAGGTTAGGAAAAACTTTTTTTTTTGCTTCTTAACCAAGAGGTATTTGAGTGATTGCTTTTTAATTCACAAAGGTGTTCTTAACTAAGCGTACTTTGGAATGAAACTTCTTGGAGTATGGGAAAAATCCTTTGTATTTTTAAGTAGGTAGATTTTTCATGTAAAAACATTTTACTGCCAGGGTGATAAGCACTTATTGCATCACTTACAAAGTCTTTCTGAGTAAACCTACATTCAAATTCACCAAACATATTGTTTATGATCTAAAATAATAAATTATGTTTACAATTTTCCCTTTGAGTGTGTTGTACTCCCTTGTTTTTGCTGGTAAGGCTGATGCTATGACATAACCATCCATAAATTTTTGAGGCGGTGCTGTTTTCCTAGAGTTTAATTTGTCTAATATTTCTTTTCCACAGGATTCCATCCATATAATATTCATCATATTGTTTTACTTTCATTGTAGCTATTACTGTGATAATTTCTCTTTAAGCTGCACCAAAATCCACAATTTTTTGCTGAAGTAGCATTGATGCCCCATTTTCTAGTACCAAAACTTCAGAAAATGTCTTCAAAACACACAATATTCAAATTACAAAACTGGCTTAGTAGTCCCCTAGCCTTTGCTGCTGTTTCTTTATTGTTAGATGACTTGGACAAATTTTCTAGTGTTGCTTTAGTTGAAGCAAAACATTTTCAAAGTAATTAACTCCATTGCATTTGCATACCCAATGTGTATCACTTTGAAGAGGTATTTTCAACGCTTTATTACCAGAATAAACTTGATAAGGTTAATCTTGATCTAAGCATGAGCTTCGAATATAGTTGAGACCACAAACGCTGCTCTATATCGAATCGAGTGAATGTGTGAAGGAAAACAGAATATGACAATCAGATTAAATTTACTGGAATTGCATAGCATTTATTTACTAATTATAACTTCATAACTTTCTATGAAATAATGGTTTTACATAAATAATCTAAATTAATAGTGCATTGATTGTAATTTTTTTAAATATATGGCTATATTTGGGGGGCAATTCCCCCTTGGTCCTGAGCTGCACATGCATGTTTTACAACTGGTACATAACGCTATTATTTTGTAAATTCTGAGTTCTACATTCCTTGACAAGAGGTGAGATATTTACAAAGTATTAAATGTTTAGAAAATTGAAAATTAAAAATGATAGGTTTTAAAGGATAGTGAAAATTTTTGAATTCCCATTTTTTCCACCATCCTCAGAAGCAAACCCTAATCGATACAAGCGTAAGTCAATGTTTGTAAAAAATTATATAATATTCCATACATTTGATATTTTTCTCATATCTATTGAGGAAAACAGTAGTAATAATGACATAATGAACATTTAAAAACTTTATTTGTTTGTGTTAATTTGATGTATTGTTTATACTTTTCAACACAGGTGACTGACAAGATCTTTCTGGTTCTTAATTCGATGTTTTAAGGAAAGGAACCTGGATTATTAAAGCACATTCTCTTAACTAGTTAGTTTAGTCAAAACATACTCTTTTTGTATTAAATATTTTAAATTACAGTGGTCACATAAAGCGCAATGGTTCAACTATCCCTATTGTGTTATTATTATTGACATCCATAATACTATATTTGTCTCACCGTAATTCTCCAGCTCCACAATCACACTAGGAGCTTCCTTGGTCATGTAATGGATAGCATCCTGGTCTCCCAACCAATCACCGCCCTTCACCGTGTCATACCTACACATTATAGAGAAAGCTATTAAAAAGGGCCTCACTATAGAGATTTATCATTGAGAAGTTTGACTGAGGTGAATTTTTAATCAACGTTACACATTTTAGTTTGAAGGTAATAAATATTTGTATTTATATATATATTTAGAGAGAGGTAAACTATCTATCCCTATAACGAAAACTTCTTTTTGTTTTATAAGGTATATGTATTATATTTGGAAGAAGGTACAGGAAAGGTGGATGAAAACATATAAAAGATATGGCACAATATAGTTTTTAGAATGAAAAGAATAACACAGTTTACAATTTACATTGCTGCATTGAACAAAGAGGTAATGGCTGCCTCTTGAAGAAAATTGATCGCTACCGCCCAATCCCCCAATCTAGGCTTCATTCTATCAGAACTTATCAGGAAGGAGTGTGAAATATGCAATGCAACTTCCTCAAATAGGAAACAAAAAATCACAAAAAAGGAAAGGAAAATTATAAAGAATGATAAGAGGTTTTCCTTATATATTATATATATATATATATATATTTTCACATCCCATGTCCATTTCCTGTGTTTTTCCTTTATGTTATTTCTTTTATGTGTTCCAATCAAAGTGCCATGTAATTTTTTTGATATCCAACCAATCTTACTACCTGTTAAGGTAGAATTTAGATTGAATGTATCCACATTTGTGTGAAGGAACAGGGGAAACCATTTAGAATAATCCACCCTCAGTACATCTAACTGGGTTTTGAACACCAATCTCCCCATCACTGGCAGTCCAATTTATTGCTAGAATAACACCTTGGATCAGGGGTCACCTAACCATTGATTGCAAGCTAACAATAGCCCACTGTGGCATTTTAGGGAGCTTTAGAGGTATGTTTTTATGCAGCAGTAATTTACATCACAACATTGGAGTCCAAGGCTGGATGGCAACACTGCATGCACACCCACATCTGATGGTTCGCGTGATATTTGTCACCATCATCTTTCATTTTGAGGCAATGATTGGTTTGTGACCTGCTTCTGGGGTTATATAATCTAAGGCCTCACTCTCACAATAAACTGGACTGCTGATGATGGGGAGGTCGGTGTTTGAACTTCGGTCAGGTGTACTGAAGGAGTTCTTCTCTAAATGGTTTTCCTCTCTACCTCCACACATATGTGGGTAACCTTTTTATAAATTAAACCTTCCTCATCCCTAACACACAAGCACAATTAGTACATTTTTTGTACAATCTGAATGGGTAATAATATTTATTTATGATAATTTTCAAGTGATTGTTTCTTAATGTTTTTGGCACATGAGTGAAAGGTTTTTCATTATAATTGAGTTATAATAAATTCAAATAAAACACAAAAAGCTTTACTTTCATTTGGAATGGGAAGAAGAATACTTCTTTACAGGATTTTGTGAAAAAGTTTGTTTACTGTACAACACAGGTGAAGCTGTAGGAAAGAAAGGAAGTGTAAAACAAACAACATTATACAAAACAAATCATTCGACAGTAAACAAAGATTTTTCTTTAAATTCAGTTTTAAGTATATTTAAAGTAAGACAATTAAAATAAATGACACAACACAATTGTAAATACTTTTTCGTATAGTATATTTTAGTTTGTGATGAAAGTTTTAAAAATTGTCATCATGACAAACATTTCTCATATATCCATTTCAAACAAAATTGTTAGAATCATTTTCAAAATATTTCAAATTTCTGAAAAATCAGTTGTCAGTAAACTACCTTTAATTCAAAATTCCTTGGAGTATGACCAAATAACATATAAATACTGGTATCAGCACAGGTGGACTGGGCTTTCGGGACATCAGGAGATATCCTGGTGGGTTAGTTTTATTTGGGCCACCACAATTACTTTAAACTAAAATAAAGCTATCAGTTTAATTCTAAATGATTGTTTTTATTAACATTTAATCAAAAGTTCTAGTGAGTAAGTTTGAGGGAACCCACTATTTAATTAATTCTAGATGATTCTTTTTATTAGCTTTTAATCAAAAGTTCCAGAGAGTGAATTTGAGTGTGTCCATAATACATCAATTGTGAAGATAAGTTATGGAATTAAATGTAATGTACTCTTTGTTGTTTCTTGGTGTTGTTTATAAACAATTTCTAAAGCTTAGAGTATGAGCATTTGCTTAGTGAAATATTACTAGCTTTGTAAGCTACACAAATAGTGGGCGAAGGGTCATTTTACAAACTTAAATGTTTCAAAAATAGGCTCTGAAATAGTGTCTTAGAAACATTTTTGCTCATGTCATTATAAAGTAGGAGTTGATGTTTTGAGTGGACTGAATAGTGATATAGTCATCAATAATGGAGCTGAAATGGCATCGGGATTAAATTCACTTATAATAAAAATATGACTACTAAGCTTAGGCACTTCGTCTTCACTGAAACATAGTGTGTGATATTTATTTAAGTATGTTAAGGACCATGGATATTTATAGTCCTAAATGACTTGGAAGCTGCCAGCCCACCCCTGGATATCAAGTTTGAACAAAAGACATCAAACAGATTCAGCTGTAGCCCTAAGTAGAGAGAGACAGACATGGGGCTGGACAGAATTGTAAGACCCCATTTTCTTGGGCTCAGGGCCACATAAAATGTTAAGACACATCATATTGTCGAGGTAGAAAATGTTCACGACTACAAGACTTTCTTTATGAGAAAGTAAAATCAGACACATGCACATCAGTCAATTTTATGAAAAATATGGGTACAGATAGTAAATATCTCACTTTCGCATCTACCGCGCACCCTAGATTATTACTGAAATAAAGAAACCTTGCAAATACAGTGAAATATTAAGCAGAGGCTCCTCCCCAGTTTGTACAGAGGTGTGATGACAATGCCACCATGCAGGTTACAGCAATAAACCACATGTGATAAGGAAAATTTTTAGTCTGGGTAGCTCGTGAAACAATTTTAAATTTTGAAAGAAGCTTCATACTAAATGAGTTGGGTGAACTCTAGATTCAATATCATTCAACAAGTGATGCAGGTTTAAATTGAATCTGAATTGAATAGATTTTAGTGATTTAAAAAAAAGGGGCCAAATTACAAATATATTATTTGAATTGAACATAATACAAAATGAATGCCATACACACAATATTTAAACACTGAATACATTATAATAGTGTATTTATGAAACTAGATTATACAGCCAATTCAATTGATGTGAACTGAATTTGAGCTGATAAAATTAAATTAAAATACAGCCATATGATTTAACTGAAATATTTTGATGAATTTGTTGATTATATTTTAATAATGAAACAATGTTTGTTTCTATGAAGAGTTAAATTAAGCCTATTCTAAAGTTTGACTTTATAACTCATCAATTTATAGTTATTAAATTCCATTAAATCCTATTTTAAATCCATCAATTTAGAATTAAATTCAAGCGAATACAAAAATCTTGGTTTTATATAAAATTAATTTTAAATTTTAAATTGGATTAAGCTCTTTCAAAAATCAAAGTTTAAAATTCGAAGCTTTGCACAGGCTTAATACACAGGTACTCAATTTCACCTACTGCGCATCAGTAACTTGAAAAACCAGGTTGAGGAGAGTGGGTATTTAAGGAATTGCACTGACATATATCAGAATAAGGATGTAAAATCATATTTAGGTGTGCCAAGCACTCCCTTAACCTTGTCAACACTTGCGATCTGGAGTTAGTGTCTTCTCAATTAATAATTATATTGAACTGAGAGCTGTCTATTTATTTCAATGTATTGTTATCTTCCAACATAAAATAAAACAAACATTATTTTAATCTAAGGTGGGAGGGATGAGGAGCAAGTAAAATTAAATGCACCAGTATTTACCAAGAAAGAACAATGAAACCAACCTTAATACACCTAGTAGAAATATAAATGGTTTCATTCTAGATCAAATACAACGAGATTCCATACCATTAACTTACCACAAAGTATCAACGATAGTGATGGATTCTGCGCCCATGCTTACTCACATGTGCCACTGCCAATTGTCCTCCCCCATGCTGCCAATGGCGGCGTTGATGCCCCCCTGAGCGGCCACTGTGTGGGAGCGTGTAGGGAACAGCTTGGTCACCACCGCCGTCTTAAACCCCTCTGAGGCCAGGGTCAAAGCAACCCGAAGTCCTGCCGCACCAGCGCCCACTATCACCACGTCATGCACATGGTCCACTGTCGGGTACTTCTTGCTTGCCTGCTACCACAAGTAAAAACACTCAGTACACACAATGCATGTTCTTAGAGCATTTCTGATTATTACACACAGCACTGGCTCTCAGTAAACAAAACACTAGCTCTGAGAGTCTTAGCTCTATACACAAATTACTATCTCTCAGAATTTTAGCTCAGTACACAAAACGCCTAGGTTTCAAAGAGTCCTGATTGGTACACAAAACTTATCTCTCAGTGTGTCTCATCTTAATACACAAAACACTTAGCTCACAGAGAGTCTTAGTTCTGTACACAAAAACACTTAGCTCTTAGAGAGACTTAGCTCTTATAGAGACTCAGCTCTGTACACAAAACACTCAACTCAGTACACAAAACACTAGCTTTCAGAGAGACTCGGCTCTGTACACAAAATACTAATTTCAATACACAAAACACTAGATCTCAGAGAGTTTCAGTTCTGTACACAAAATACGTGTCCCAGATAACCTCAGTTTATCCTACCGTCTTCATATAATAAATGCTATAGTTATTAACTTTCATGGGTATTTGAGTCGAGGTTAAAAATTTTAGTGTAAACGAAACTATTTTAAAAATGTGTGAATATGGTTGCAAATAAATTTTTACAATGAGAGTCAAACTGGTGAATTTTGAAAGCAGGGTCCAAATATGGGATACCCTAAAACTATTTTTTTTAATGTACAATAGATAAGGGAAACCTTTTTGTTTTATTTTGTTGTTTTGTTTTATTCAATCGGAGTAGAAAATGTACTTTAAAATGATTCAAATATCCAACTTTTAGAAAAAAAACTTATATATTCTAAGTTTAAAATATTTAAAACATAAATTTCTGAATAAAATGATTTATTTACAAAAGTCACATGGGTACTCATCCTTTTCAGCACCAGCACAATCATATGCGCCCACATATTACATTGAAAACACCTCACCCAAAGTTCTCCCATTTAATCTTCAGAAAAGAGTCTATCACAAAACATGCATATCTCATCTTTGTCGTTTGGATAGTCTCCCTGAAGTATTTCAAGGTCGCTGTCACTGTCATCCAGAGGAGAAGCCATGTGCCCAAAATCATCATCTGATTCTGATGATAGTTGGTTTCGTTTTGAAGCCCGTTTTACTCTTGTTGATGCTTTTCTTCCAGTTTGAGCTTTCGAAGGACATTTTTCTTAGTTTGTGCTGTTTCACTAATTGATGCTTTTCCTCCAGTTTGATATTTATTCTTGCTCTTGTTGTTTTCAGATTTTTCCAAATACATAGACAATGATTCCCTATACAGTGATCCAGTGATAACACAGGTACTCACAGTCTTGTGACCTTGATTGGTAGATTTTTTTAAATGGTTGGAACTGGAGAAATTTGAAAAAGACTCACTTGCTTTGCGATTCTAGTCAGAACGTTCTGAGTAGCTGGAGAGAAAGTTTGAACTGATTGTGAGGCAAACGATGTAGAAATTTCTGTCAGAGTGAGATCTGGGTTCTTTGGTGTTGTGTTGCATGTCTTCTCGGCCTCTATCTCAGAGGCTATGAAATCAGCGTCAGAGAAAATGTTCTTGTTCAATGGAAATATACCAGTTGTCCTGAATCCGTTCACTGCAATCACTCCACTCTGGACTTGGAGGTAGGCTTTTCCAAATAGCTCCATAATATCATATGGTGTAACAGGTCTGTTGGAATGTTGGAGTCACTGCCTTATTTCCTCACTGTAAAGTGCTTTCAGCGGACCCATAAAGGTCTTGTCCAAAGGCTAGAGTTTGTGTGTTGCATGAGGAGGAAGTGAAATTATAGTCACATGGTTTGCTCTAGTCATGACAATAACATCAACATTTCTAATATGACTGTAATGTCCATAAGTACATAAGTAAAACCAGCAACTCTTCATTTGACCCAACTTTTTCAATGAAATGAGCAAGCTACTAAGTGAAAAGATTAGTTTGCACCCATCCAGAAGGGTGGGTTCTGCCGATTGAACTTGGAGGACATCTTTCATTAGCACTTGGGTCATGTTCGTATGGGGAAAAATAACTAAGGGGGTGGGGGGGACAAAATGTCCAGATGCACTCATGCAGACAATTACTGTTACTGTAGAACCTCTTTCTGCAGAAGTTAAGGCTTCTATCTGCCTTTTACCTTTTCTACAAATTACATAAGGGACTTTACTTTGAACAATGGAAAGTCCAGTTTTATCTATGTTGTAGATACATTCAGTAGTGAATTTATGTTTATCGTACGCTTCTTCCAAAAGTTTTAAAAAGCTCTGAACGTTTTCCTTGTTGAAGCCTAATGCTCTTGCAAAAGATGTTCCACAAGGTTTGCAAAGAGATAAACAACCCTTATGCCGGTTGAGAAAAAGATCAATCCAAGCTCTTCCAGCTTCATTAGATTTTAAAGGAGTTTGTATATTATTTCGAACTGATAGCTGATCCATCGCAAATCACCCCTAGTACACCCATAAAACTTTTTCTCCATTAAAAGTAAGTATGATACCAGCTTTTATTAGATTTCTTTACCTAAATAGGGTTTTCTTCCAAGTTTAGTATATACTACTTGAGCTGGACTAAGGTCAACTTTTTTACTTAAAGTTTGAATTGTTGTATGAGGTACATTAAAAGTATTGGCTGCTTTCAGAGTCCCCATCATATTATTCCTAAGGGCTGTGATGGCCTTCTCCATAGAAGTGTTGTACTAGAGTTTGTCTCACCATAAACAAAACAAATACCTTATGCAAGATGAATTCACCCCCCTTCCCCCTATAAGAAAATGAAAGAAAATACTGACCCCCCATTTCCTCCTCCCCCAAGTCCTTACATATATGGCCCCTTTAAGGGAAATCTAACAAATTTCAGGGACCCCACCCTTTCTACGCCCTTGATTGCCGATAGTTATAAAATATGTTTATTAAGCCTGTGTTATGAACTAACTCACCGAAGTATGCTGCTTTTCATCTTTAGGAACGGTCTGGCAGCTGATACTCAAGCTGTGTGCAGGAAAAGGAGCAGCAAATCTGCCCAAATACACCTGATGAAAAGTTTAACAAGGATAATTATTACCTATATTTTATATGATTACAGTATTACAAGTGAACTTCTGATTATAATAGACACATAAACACACACACACTACACACACATATATATATGTTTAATTATGTGTGTGTAGCCAGAACATGTAGTTTCATTACAAAATAAATGCTCAATAATACCCACATTGTTGGGCATGTAGACTAAATGTTAGTTTGGTTTGCCGGTGACAGTAAAGTTGGGTTTGGAATCCCCGCTGAGTCAGTGTTTTTTTTTTCCTGAATGATTTCTTACACTTTCTATATCTTAAAGTCCACCCTCCTCATCCTTGCATCCAGCCTTACCAGGTAGCAAGAAAAGGAGGAGGGGAAAAAATCAAGGAAACATTTAAAAAATCTAATCAACTTTAATATAGACCACAATAACCTAAATTCAAATCGATATAGGATATCACCGAAGCTGAGTGTTGGAAAAGTAATAGATTAAATTGAATGTTGAATTCCAAAATAATGATAGTGACGTAGATATTAAAAATGTTGGCCTATATATGCAAGCTCAATTACAATGAAAATGTTTATGAAAAATTAAGTATAAAGGTTATATGAAACAGAATACGGGTCTATATCATGGCTTGAAATGGGATTGATAGCCAACTCGCTCACCTGAGGGATGCTGGAGTAGAGATTGTTCAGATAAATCACTAAAGGACACAAAAACTCATTTTAAAAACTTGTTTTCACTACCATAGACAGCCTTTTCAGGTAGGTAAACTCCAGCACTGCTAAGTTAAGTGTTCTAGCTATTCGTCCTTATTTTATCCATAAAAAGCCAGTATTAAATAGGCCTGGTGTTTACTAACCAATTCCCAGACTTTATTTGACAGTAAATTATAATTTCTTCTTTTATATATCCATACGCCCATTAGTGCAGCCTTTGAAAATGAAGAGCTATGTCTTTTGTCTTAATAAAATAGAACCATCATTTTAAGTATCACTCATGAAATTATTCCAATACATTCCTGTGACCTTATAAACATCCCTATTTAATTTATGGTCACACTAATAGTTAATAGTGGATGTGAAATTTTAAAAGCATGCTGAAGCAACAGCCCAGCCATGGGGGCCGTTTTGTAGTTAGGGTTCAAAAATACAAAATAGTATGTACCTAGTAATACTTACTACACTTTTTAAAAGAGGTGGGCCTGTACTTGATGGTAGAATTTTTAATAGTTTATGCATATTTATATACTAAGTAAACTCATTTAAATAATCATACAAATAGAGTTGCATAAATAATCTACAACAATGAGAAGTACCAGTGCTCCCAACACTTTTGCCTGTCTAAAAAGATTAAAACTTAGGTTTGGTTAAAAGATCTGATAAACATATTTTTATAAAGTAAACATTAATATGTAAGTTCTTGATGCTTTAACTTCTTATTTTTGCAATAATAGACATAAGAGATTTTTTCTCAAATATATAAAGAATAAAAAATAGTCTTAAACATTTGTGAATAAACCATAATCACTATTTCAATTCAAGCAAGATGTAAGTTTTTTTTGTTATTACAATATTATCTAGAAGGTCATGACATTGTTATTGTTCATGACCATCTCCATAGAGGAATACAAAAATAAAAGATTGAAAATCTAAAAAAGTATGCATTAGTGAAGTCAGGTGGTAACAAACAATGTAAAGGAAATAGAAAGGTAGTGTTACTTGGAGGAATTTGATTGTCATTGCTTGTGTCACCCAGTACAGAGCAGCTATATTTTAACACAAAGACAACCTAACATTTTTTTTTTAAATTATAAAATAAGTTTAATAATAGCGTTAATTGGACATTGATGTGGATTTTAAAGGTTCATCTATTAATTAAAGTTACAAAATGTGACCTAACTTTTAACAACTTAGTTTGTCTTCCATATATCTTTCTATTTGTAACTTGCTGGGTAGTACTGAGTGACATCACATGTTCAGCCAATCAGATGTTCCTCTCATTTCGGTCCTACCTTCTATTCTCCTTACATTGGCAAGGGCAAGGAAAGATATTTTAAGTGATTAGAGCTTGCCTCCCATCCCTATGCCCTAAGATATACAAATTTGCAACTATCTGGGCTACCATCTTGGCATTGGCTATATTGTCACTTTTTTTCTAATCTTTAAAAATATCAGTTTTGTCTAAACAAAATTAGCAGTGGTGGCTTGTGTATAGGAACTGCAGCACCCCCTATTTCAACTTGATATTATCAATAACATTTATTATAATGAGTCCTTTTTTCTTGAATTCTTTCTTTGTTTTTGTAGTACAATATATATTCCTTAAGCTTAATGTCAGTACTTCAGTAGCCATCCTCTAGTTTATGAAAAAGATATAAAAATCTTTGTATGGAACTGTGCGCTTCACAGTGCCAGAAATGTGGTGTTTGACTGTTGTGCGCATGTGTACATAGGAGGGGGGTGAGGAGGAAGGCGGGACTGCCAGGTAGAGAGCTGTTGCTCTCGCAGTGCCGGCTCTGGCATGATGGTGGAAGGAAGTTTTTTTTACTCAGCGTGTGTTGTGCTTAAAAACCGTGTACCATATTCTTGAATGTGATAAAGTTTAGAAGAGTGTAGAATTAGATTATTATTCTGCTTCCAGCTATTCTATTTGATTAAATTTTTTTTCGATTCTTTTATTTAACAGAAGGACTAAATGCGCCTGCAGTACTTTCAATGGAGAAAAATTTCCTCAATTGTCATCCAGAGATCAAGGAGAAAATTATTGAACTTTTTGCACAAATTTAAACAAGAAGAATGGATTTCATTTTTAAATGAATAGATCAAGCTTGAACTGTGACAATTTAAGTTAAAATAAGTAAAAAAGTTTGTTTTTTTGTTAAGATTTTATCAAGTTCCTGAATAAACTGTCTTTTTATACATGTTTTTTCCCTTTACACAATTTTAAAACAAAGGCTAAAAATTTTCTGGAGCAGCATCCCCACTAATTTTGGCTACGAGCCGCCACTGAAAATTAGTAATGCCAATAGTTTTTATAACTATTCTTTGATTGTTGTAATTAAACCATGAAATATTCAGAGTAGTTTTGTGTATTTTCTTAATTATTTTCTCGTTTTGTTTTTAGCTCACATAACATCTATTCATCACTACAACTCGCAGCAATATCATTATCTCTACTGTATGTATTTATTTATTTCAATTTCAACCTGGCATTTCATACTTGGTGCATATTTGTCTATACATATAATTTAATATAAATGTTAGAAGGTATAAAAGAATATCCAAGCAATCCTGTATATCCATCACTGAAAATAAGAACCAGCTAAAAAGGATAGTAGACTATCCGACAGTTAAAAAAGTTACTAAAACTTCTTTAATATAATCATATGTAAAGTCATATGATAATGACATGCATTTATCACTTTATTATATAGTAGTATCAATAAAGATAAAGGGTATATTGCCAAGGTAAGTGTACTGGCTATCCCTCCTAATTTAAACCATAAAGATAAAGTCTGACACTTTAGCTCAGTTGATAATATGTTTGTCTAGTAAGCTAAGAGTCAAAGGTTCGATTTTCGATATGGCCGAAAAATTTATCATTGGTGAAATATGGGTTTCCCCTATAACAGGGATGAATTAATGGGCTGGGGGCTGGATACTGTGTCTGTTCTAAATTTAACAAGTAGTTTATAAGTCATGTGCTGATATAATCAATCGGTTTAGAACGTGCACTTTGAATACCACAAATAAATGAAATTTTGTTTGCAAAATAATGTTTGTATTTCTCTTTGTACATCTCTACAGAAACTCCATGATATTTCAAACTTGATGTGTAATAGTTAATATAACAATTTTCCTTTAATGATGTAATAATGGGTACATTAAGTGGCCTTAATGATGCAATTTCAGTCCCTCCCTCAGAGATTCTATCCATATGGGCTGACCATACGTCCCGTTTTGAACGAAACAATCCCGTTTTTCCACCGTGTCCCGGCCATTCCGTCATTTTAATAAAAATGCTGTTTTTATCTTGTTTTTTTTTTATAAAAACTCTAAAATATGCTTAAATATTGGTGTCAATCTTAAAACTATAGTTGTGAGGAGGTTGGATGCATAGAATAAATCCATTTTTTTTATCTGATAAAGGAGTGCAAATATTTTCTGAAATGACTGAAATGTGTTTATATTTTTTAGGATTTTTTTAATGTAGTAGAGTTTATTCTTTGTTTGACAGAAAGTACAGAATCTGTGGAAAGAATATCTTCTGCTATTATTTGCATGCGGTCCAAGCAGATATGTAGATTTAGTGTTGATTCAATGACAATCATGCTAATTGTGAGATAAAATTGTAACATGGTGTATGTGTGAGATAAGTTTTATGACAAGGTATTGAAAGACCGACATTTGTTGCCCAAAGTAAATTCATCCAAAAAATACTCATGGTATGAGCAGGATGAAATGCCGTGCCCATCTACTTTAACTTAAAAGTTGTGGTGTGGGTTCTGTGAATAATGATTGTAAGTTCACCATGCTATGTTATAAAAACTTTTTTTTGTGTGTAGCAAAATACATTTTTTAACTTGACTTTTCCAGTGTACCTCCCTAACTCCCCTTCTTCCCCAGTACCGTCCTGTTTTTGTCTCAAGGAATTATGATCAGGCTATCCATAAGCAGTGGCAGATTACCCATTAAGCCCATTAGGCCCATTGGGCTTAGGCCTAGAGGCCGCAGGCCAGAGGAATAAATTTTTATTCATAACTTTAAAAAAGACTGTTACTATAATATGAATATGATTATAATAATGTATTGTCTTTTGTTTGAGTTTAAGTAAAAATATCTTATAATAATTTTAAAACATGTTTTAGTACATCAACTTCAAATTTCAAAGTCTATAGTTTCTCCTAACTTAAAAAAACTACTGCTATGTATTTTTATTTCTTTAGTGATCATAATATTATATGATTGTACTAATGTATTGTCTTATGTTTGATTTTGAATAAAAATATATTTTAAAATAACAATTTTTTTCATCCAAAAACTATGTTTCAAAGGAAAATTTTATGTTTTTCAAAGCTCAAATAGAATAAAAGCTTTCCTCGAAACATAAATTACTATTGCAATATCCATTCCATGTCTATTATAGTAAACCATTGTGAATGCCTAGTTGTTGGTTGTGGGTGGTGTTGGGGGGGNGGGGGGGGGGGGGGGGCAGAGCAAATTGGGACTAGGAGCCCAAGGACTTTTAATCCCCCACTGTCCATAAGATGTATATTGTTGTGATGAAACTGCCAGCAATTAATGTAAGTAGCCTACTGCTTTGTGTGAATGATGCTTGAACACATGGAACATTGGGAAATTGCTAACATTGTCCGTATATTCAAAAAGGGTTCCCATTCTGGTGTAAGAAACTAAAGACCAAGGTATCTAATGCCCATTATTAGCAAGATATTTGACTCAATAGCCCACTACCTGACCCAAATATTATTTCATGTCAACAATCTAATAGCCCTCAAACAGCAAGGTTTTTATCAACCAACTTGATATGCTATATACAACATATTCTTAACCCTTCATTTAACATTTGAAATCATTGTACTCTGTTCATACAGGATTTTTTTAAAGCATTTGACAAAGTTACCGTAGTTATAGTAAAAATTGTGAAACAAGTCAATGGGGGTATGTGGTAATCTGATAGGTTTGAAAATTTTCCAGTGTATCAAATCTCTTGCAGACTGTAAAACTCTTCAAATTGACTTTAACAAACTAACACAATGGTGCATTATTAATAAACTCGATTTTTAACTTTGATAAATGTGTTAATATAACATTTTATAGAAAAGAAAGAGAATATAAATTACTACATCTACAATATAATAAATCATTATCATTTATCTCACTAGTTATAAAGGCCTACTTGAAAATGTAAATATTATAATATAATATTGATACATGCATAACATTAAAACTCACATAAGTAAAGTTGTTTTCAAATTTTGGGACTCGTCAGAAGAACTTGTAAAGATTTTAAGTGCTAAAAATCAATAAGATAATTTACTTATATTACACTTTTGTCAGAAGCAACTTAAAATTTTGTTCTATGATTTAGTCCTCACAATTCAAGAATAATGTTTTACTCATTGAGAAATTTCAAAATTTCTTGAGTCCTTTAACTAGATTTATCAAAGCAGTGTTAAATTACCTGCCTTAATCGTAAGAAAACACTGGGTCTGATGTTAAATTAATCTATAAACTTCAGCTGCCTACAGATCCATAAGTTTTGGGTTCAATCCCCACCACTTCCTGATTTTCTGTGAAGCAGTGAGTCTGAAACAGGGTCAACTCAGCTTCCGGAGAAAAAATGAGGCATTGCTTGAATGTAAATGTAGTGGCTCCATTCTAGAAAACTGAGATTAGCAGCCAGAGGGTTTGTTGTGCTGATCATATGACACCCTCTATCTGCAGAAGTTTGCATTATCTTGGCCAACAGACTGCGGGCGCTCGGTCGATATAGCTCGATTGTGGGATGTTGCCATTGAGTTTTTTTTAATCGTTATAACTTGAAGGCCCATAAAAATATGTGATGGGCTGATGCTGTCCGCAGACCGTAATTTACCCAAGGCTGAACTAGAGTGTATATTAATATTAGATATATGTTGGTATTTGCTGTGTTGCTATATTTTATAACTTGTATAATTGGACTCTATAGGGCGGTTCTCTGTGAGAATAAATAAATTTAAATATAGATTCTTACACACAAAACCAAACATAAACTAGCTTGTTATGAATGTATTCTATGGAGAACTTATTTTAAATAATGAGTCAAGTTGTTGCTAAATCACTATCATGATAGTTGTTCCCTCCACTGAATCATAATGTTAGAATTGTGTTGTAGCCCACACTAATGATTTGTTTAGTAGATAATATGTTTATCAAAATGTTTAATGAGAAATAAATTTAGCCTAAATACCTTATACCCTTATTGTGCTTAATGTCCTTACAGTATTACACTTTTGTACACACTCTGTATCCTTATCATGTGATGAAATATAATTTTTCCAACCAAACTCACTGAATAAAAGAATTTCAGTAAATTTGATAACTACCATCAACATTTTCATAATTTGGTTTATATTTGTTGTTTTTGGGTAAGATAATAATAGCCTTTGTTTATTGAAGGTTTCTAAGAATTTCTATCATATAGGCAGGGCCGCATTTAGAAATATGGCGCCCCTAGGCACATGAGCTGCAAGAGCTCCACCCCCCTCCCCCCCCACAACCCATTCCCACCAAAACATAATATTGTTATTTGTTAATGAACACAAATAATAATATTATTGGCCTATCTATTGCTACTATTTACAGTATATCCCCTATAATTATATGACCACTCTGAAAAATGTTTGTGCTCGTCTATATCTGGCACAGCTTTGCAATCCGCATATAAGTGACTCAATTATAAGCAGACAATGGCCATAGTAGACACAATAGAACTCTAATAATACACTAGCGATCTATAACAAGCAAACTTCAGCTACAGCTGAGTCTGTGTGTGTTGTTTTAGTGAGAATTATGTTCATTCATGTTGAAGTAAAGGTTTCAGTTTCACATCCAGTGATTTCATACCTCATAAAGGCCGCTGCTGTAAACAGTTTAATCTTTTTAAATGTTGCACTCCTAAAAATCTCGCGCTCTAGGTACGTGCCTAGTCCTCCTAGTGGGTAATGCGGCACTGTATATAGGTAATGTAATTAACTTATTTCTTTAATTTGAATATGCACCTAGAGGTTCATTTATATGTCTACCTGTGATTGGTTCTTCATATCTGTCTATAATGATGGTCCTTAGAAATATAAATGTAATCCAATTTCTCCAAAATCACAAATAGAAACTCTATGTACACATAAAATTGTAAAGGCCCACTATTGGAACTATCTCTTATGAACTAAGGACCCTAATAATTGTGTAGATGAAGCCATAAACCAAATATTCTCAGTGGTTGCCAAGTTGGGGGGAGGGTGGAGCTATGCTTTGAACACAGTTTTTAAATGGAGGGAGAGAGGGGCTCATTGGAAGTAGTTAATTGGTGTGGTGCAGATATGTCAATTGCTTCAAGAAACAGGACTACATAATATAGAGATACATAGACGTAGTTGGGGGTGGGAGGGAGCATCTGCCCACCTCCCCCTAAATCAAGTAAATAAATAAAAATACTTAACTAAAAGTACAAAGAAAATGTATGCGGGGAAAGTTAAGTTTGAATATAATTCGATTTGGAATCCCTGAAATATTGCAATCCATACTACAACAGCCTTTATTAAGTTTTCCTATATGAAACGTGATAGTCCCAAATGTATAAAAGTATTACAGTTTTCAACGAGCATTTGTGAGCATCGTTGAAGGGTTGGAGAGATTATCACTAGAAGGAAATGTCAACATGAAGAAACAGGCATTCCTGCTACATTCAGCTGCCACAAAAGCTCATTTCATCGTTGCTGTCACTCTGATAGTTAATTATTCTTCCTTATTGGAACCGGTGGTAAATGCTCTACAGTATAAAAGCCTGGACCTGCTCCAATGTTCACAGTACATCAAACAAATCCTTGGAGTAATGATAACTCACCACAGTGATGCAGAGCAAGTTGCTACAGAGCTTGTTGAGGATGCCTACAAGATTGCTGAGGAAGTTGGAGTGGAATTGATGGTGTCGAGATCTGTTGGAAAACAGCAACATTACTACAACCCTCTAGCGTCCAGCTCTTTAGAGTATACTGGAAGAGATTCCTAATAATTCCTTACTTGAACTCTTTAGTGTCTTCATTAGAGCAATGTTTCTCATAAGAACATTCACCGAATTGTTCACTTTTGGCTCTACACACCCTTATTATGTTGGAGATGGCCATTCAAGACTTCAAGATGAAAGCCAAGCAGTTCTTGAGTTTTTATAAGTTGCAATACTTTGACTATGAAGCTGAGCGATGGTACACCATGGGGAAGGAGAAGAAACTCGGCAAAGAGCAGTTAAAAGAGCTGAACATAGCAGACCTTGTAAGAGAGGCGGAAATCCCTTACCATAAAAAAGGCTCTGCTTATTTCTCTTGCTCAGCCATGTACCACTTGTACCATAGAGTGTTCATTCAGTGCCTTGAGGAGAGTAAAGACCTGGCTATGGTCGACAATGATAGGGGAGTGTCTCATTGGGCTATGCTTACTGAGCGTCCACAGAAAAACTACATTAAAAAGAAAGGAGGATTTTGAGAAGACAGTGCTATAAAGGTTTACAGCAAATCTAAGAAAACTAGTCTTAATTTAGATTTTTCTGTAATTTTGCATCCAATAAAACTTGTTAAGCTTAGATGTTTTTTAAATAAGATGTAAATGGTGTATTCTTTGTAATTTTGCAAAATATACTCACTAACTGGATGAAAGGTACTCCCTGATGTTAATTTTTTATTCAGCTTCCTAGTTTTCAAATGACTGAAGACGTTGACAGATTTTTCTGAGCACTTGCATGGGCATATTTAGGGTGGGGCAGGGGAGGGCGCTTGCCCCCCTAAATTTCTGGAAATGAAAGCAAAGGTAAAGTTAATATGTTGCTTTTTTTTTAATACTGCACTACAGGTTGACCGTAAAGTTACCCCCCTGGCTCCTACCTGGAAAAAAATCCTGCCTAAGCCATTGTAGAGATATGAAAGTAAAAAAATTACATTTGAAATAATGTAGGGCCTAAGCATACAAATCTGTTATAAATAGATATGTTTCGACTCCCAAAATTTAATTTAGAGGGTAGAACATCCAGATACTAATTTAAGAATCCCAAACATTATACCTGGTGAGGACCAAAGTTCCCCCCTCCCATTTTACAAAGTGGTAAATAATGGTCTGGATTTTAGTTGGTGGGTTTGTCATTAAAGTTTTAAAATGGCTATTATAAGATTCATATTACCAACAAGATTATCCACAATTTGGGTTAGCTCCTTACTTAACATTTTTAATGTCCAAATTGTTTCATGCAGAGAATCTTTTGAGAAAAGACCAAGATATTTGTAAAGTATATCCCTTTGCTTTCGAAGCAATTATTGTCTAGTCAATAATACACAGAGAAAACAATGCAATGCTGTATTCCCCATTACAATAATTAATTGTCAGAAAGTTCTGCTCAATGACCTCAAACAAGCAAATTAATACATCTGCTGGGACTAATTAGTTCTATGACAACTTCATTGTGTTACTACAGAGGGAAATAATATATATTTTTTATCAAAGAAATTAAATTTGAAATAAGAAATGTTTATTTACAGTCAAATAAAACAACTGTAAGTATTTACTTTGTTTTCATCATTTATTTTAGCTACACACAACTTTGTTAATATTGATTTAAGACATTTAGCCATCATAGCCTCAGACATGGTCAATACAGTTTATATGTTGGGCTTTGAATCACGGTTTCCTACCTCTTCAAGAGTTTGGTTTGAATCTTGTTGAGGTCAAAATATAGTATTTACAGAAATATGGTAGGGTAGTGTGATCCATGTAAAGTGCTAGTAAAAAACACACAGTAAGAAAGTAGACCAGTAAGATATTGTATAAATCTGTCAACGCAGCCAATATATTTATACATGAACAGCATTGAAATAATTATTAAGAGTTGGGGAGCCCTCAAAGAAAGCCAAAAATGTATCAAAGGAAATTGTGTTGGTTTTCATTTGATAATTAGTATTGTTGAATGGTCGAAGTTGTCATCCTAACATTAGACTGGACAGCCAACGACAAGAAGACTGGGATTCAAATCCTGGTCGGGTGTACTGAGGGTTGGATTCCTAAAGGTTTTTCCACTCCCCTTCCATGCAAATGTGAATACATTTCCTATAAATTCAGTCTTCCTCATTTATACTCTATTAGCATAATTATCACATATGCATATAATCCAAACGTATAGTAAAACATTGTTTTGGAAAAATATTTAAAAATTGGTAAATTTAATACGCCCTGGGACCCGGTTGTTTTATGTTCTATAATTAAGATATTATATGGTACTAAAAGTCTAAACAATGAAAATTGTTACTATTATTTGCTTTCTTAAAATTTATTTTGATAATTTTGTTTAAAATAGATTGGTGAAATTTGTTCTACAAAAACAATCTGTAAATAAGCAAGTTAGTATCCATTTATTTGTTGAACTAGCAGAATGAAATATCTATTTAACCTCATCTACCAGATATATGAGATAAATTTAGTCACATTTTCATATGGAGAGAAAGGGAAATTCCCACTGATAAATTGCATGTAGTAGTAAACCACTTTTAGTGCATCTAACTGAGATTCGAACCTTGACTGCCCTGTAAGCCGTGATCCAATCTATTTGGAGTGTTATGCCTGTGCCTAACCACTGCTGTGAAGTTCATGTTCAAAACAATTACAGTTTTTAAATCAATAAGTTCAAACACTCCACTTAATAATTATTGGAGTAGTCTTGAGTAACGAAATCAATAAAACATGTGACATCATTTTCATTAGTAAAAGCTTTCTTGTAAGAATTCATTAACCCAGAATTATAGTAAGATCATGCTTAGATAGGCCAGTATTTGACAGTTACAAAATTTGCTGAAGCTATTTAATATATCCATACCCAAAGTCATGTGATTTGCAGCTGTCACTTTAGATGGATAGTATCAACATCTTAAAATAACACTAATAATATAGTAAAATGTTGTCAATGTTGACTGTAAAAATAATAATTTTATTTTCAAAAATGTTCTTCCTAGCCCATTCTTACTGTAAAAAATAAAATTGTCAAGCAAGTAATTCATTATTACATTAGATATTACTGTCAAATATGCCTTTCTATTGATCAATTGTTTTGGTAAGAAGCACTCACTCATTTCAAGTTTTCTTCAAATACATCACTCACAAAAAGTCCAAGTTTCTTTCATGCTAACAAGTCTCAATATGGATAGCCAAGAAGACATATATTCTACCATCCGCCTTATGTACTACCTTTCTAAAATGTTTGGAATGTACCCCACGCCATGTTTGCCGGACAAATACCAGGTCTCATCTCGAGGCTGGATGATCACGCAGAGCATTATTGGTCGATTTTACACAGCTACCTTGGTGGTCCTAACACTAGGCTGGTTCACGTATGTCATTACATATAACTTTAAGCACATTTACAGTGACCAAATATACATTGTCACTTTCACCGACATGTCTTCAATTGTATTCATGGTGTTGATCTGTGTGTCAGCTCACATCTCTCTGCTGATGAACAGTGTGAAAATGAAGAGAATTATGTCGATGCTTGATGATGTTAGCAAAGTGGTGCATTTCAAATATGCCCTCAACTACAAACAGACAAAGAAAATCGTGTTTGTTAAACTCTTGATCATGATCATAATCGGGGTCATCTTGTGCGCGATGAAACCCCTAATATCGATGAACAACTGGCACACCACACCAGTAGGTTTTGCTATACATATTGTAGGCATTTTGATTATAATTAATTTTGCAGCATACATGGACCAACTGAAAAAAAGTTTTCAAGTCATGAACCAAGAACTTCTTTCGCTGTTCGGGATTCAGAAAGAATCCACGCTGAACCATTTTTTAATCAATGGCTGCTTTTGTAAAAATGTATTTTTAAAGTCTGATGAGAATAATACTGAGTCTGGTGAGGCAGTAAATGGTTGGATCAGAGCAAATGGACCTTCAATCAAGTTGTACCAAAACAAAAACCAAGTTTCATTTGAAACGCCAACATATCTTGGATTATTGAACACAAAACATTCTCACAATTATGTCAGAAATCGACTGAGAATACTACGGGGAACTCATAACATTCTTGTTGACACTGCAGAAAAACTCAACGAAATCTATGGCTTGCCGCTGTTGATGCAAGTAGCCTCGACTTTTGTTATTGTGACATCCGGTATTTATCTTAGCTTTCTTTGTTTCCTCTACCCTGAGCAACTCATACGTTATTCACATAGCTCAAGAACAACTATCTTCCTTAACTTTATGTGGATATCATTCTCGGGGGTCCAGTTCCTGTCATACATCTTCCACTCCAGTTCGACAGTGAAGGAAGCATCTCGCATGACTCGACTTGTCCAGAAGCTGCTGGTTTTGAAACCATTGCAGCCGGAAGAAAAAGCAGAGCTTCAAATTTTATCCCAACAACTTGGTCATAGGAAGCTCGTTTTCTCTCCCTGTGGATTTTTCACCATGGATTTCAACTTCTTGTTCAACTTTATTGGGTCTGCTACCACATTTTTGGTCATTTTGATACAATTTAGTAGCTCTATCAAGAAAACAAGTACAATTGATGGTAATTTCACCATCAATTCTTATTGATTTGATTAAAGTAAAAGAAGGCTTCTTTTTAGTGCAGCATCTTGCTACTCGTTTTGTGTTATATGCTTCAAAGAGGTTAAACAGGAACACTTACTCATGATATGATAAATCTTGCTCATCTCAGGTTTCCTGTTTTACCTTGTCAATAACTAATATATCATTGTAAATAAATAATTACACAAAATATTCGAAGTTGTTAAACAGAGTGGTTTATAAAAACGGACCTTAGTTAAATTTGACTGCCACTTTCCAATTTGAAGATTATACATTAAATAGTTTGACATTTTTGTAATCTGGAAAGTAGCCTTCTTCACTAAAAAAGCATAGTGTGTTAAGTACCTAATTTAGCACTTCGTTTTTTAGCCACTCCTTATACCTTATTGGCTGAAAGTTGTGTTTATAAATATTTTCAAAACATGGTTGGCTATAATGTAGAGTGAGAACTACTGCACTAGCATTCACTTGTAAGAATGATGGAATGCTATGAGAGTGAACCTTGAATTTCCAACCGTGTTCGGGTCAGACAAGCGGTAGTCAAGAAAACATTTAGATACCGGGTAGGCCATGATTTCTCTCAAATAATGCACAGAAACTTAGAAAGGTGAGCTTTAGCATAGATTTCACCACATTGTAAAATTTTAGACATAAAAAATGTGTTTAAATATACTTTTAAACTCTTATTGACAAAGTTAAGATGTAATGTATTCCTTGTGTGGTTTTATTCTTGAAAATTTTGAAAATGATCTCACTGATGTTGACAAGCTTACACAATTTTTTAAACTCTGGTGAGTCTTTTATTATTTATTATTATTATTATTAATACACGCTATTGTGTAATGGTAGGGTGATTGTGAGATGAAATGGAGGATCTACGATCTAACGTGGGCTTCGAACCAAGGTGGAGGCCTGGTATTCCACACCTTTACAAGTTGTGATTAAAACACGTCTTGTCAGAGATGAAGGAAGGATTTGTCAATCAGATAAATATGTGCCGGGACCAAGGTTTGAGCCCTGGCCCCCCAGCACAGAGGTCTAACACCTTACCCCTATACCACCAGGCACTGTCTTAATCTTGATTATTTTACTAACATTTCATCAAACCCATTGTAGTTATAGTTCAAATTGCATATTAAGCTTTCATCAAAGCATAACTATATATTTATATGTATATATATATATAATTTTTTTATGATTTTCAATCAAATAATTCACTTATTACTAGTAAATGTTTGTATTAATTGAATTTTTAATATTTATGATTACCATTATATTATGTGCAGCAAAATGAGATCAATTATTTTAAAATGAATTTGTTGCTATTTTAATTCAAGGTCTTGATTTAAGAGTTCAAAGACTTTTTTTATATTCTTCAACATCATTAAAAAAATGACATGCCAATTGTTTTTAAATTTTTAACCAGTGTGTGTACTGTAGTACCGGTATGTTCTAATATGTAATAAAATAATCAAATACAAGTCATACTGGTCTTAAAAAATGTCTAAGTAAAAAATATTCTTGACTAAAATAGTTTCATCTTCCCATTCTTATAGGCAATCCGACACCTTAGCTCAGTCGGTAGCATGTCTGCCTACTGAGCTAAGGGTCTCGGGTTTGATTTCTGGCATGGCCGAAAAATGTATAATTGGTAAAATGAGGGTTTAACCTTTCACAGTGACAAATTGATGGCCGGGGACTGTATGTTTTTCCTGTCCTAGTCTTAAATTATATTAAAAGTATAGACACATTTTAGTGGTAAAAGCACTAAAAATTAAAAGTCAACAAAATAGGTTGTTCTATTAAATGTTAATGTTAAATATGGTTTGGTTGAATTTTAAGGAGTTTTATATTTGTGAAATAAAGTGATAAATTACTGTTTCTGTGATAAACAACTTTATGAGCAAATTAAGAGCGATTTATAATTTAAAAAATATATATCTATAAATAGGGATAATTTGTTAGATTTAATGTTTTTTAATACTGGTATTCCTATACTACCTATGGAAACATGTTCAAAGCGCTTAGTATTGGTATTTCTTAGTACTTTCCCATTGTAAGACCACGAGCCAATCACAAGATGAAGTACCAAAAATTGACCTGCCCTGCAAATTCCCCTCTTTCCTTTCCCCCTTCCTCCACCACCGAGCCCTATCAAATCAGCTTGTGAGGGTGTCTACTACCTAGCGAGGACAATCACTGCCTTCTTCTGGTGACTATTTGATTGTATACATTTTTGCTTCACATGCTCACATCATTATTTTAAAACTGACACAGTGAAGAAACATGCGAGCACGTTACAGAGAAATCATTGGACGCAGGGGTCGCTGGCTGTAGCAAACAACAAAGCACAATTTTAGAAACAAGGCAGAGGGCGAAGAAAGCCAAGACAGAAAAGACTGCCTTCATAAGCAATACTGTAAAATGTGTTTAAAAGCAAACATTCTTCTACAAAAACTTGATCTCCTTACTGTACACCAGTATTTGAAAACATAAGTTGTCTTTATATGCTTGTCCATTTACTACACAATGCTATTTTTTTATATATAAATGCTACAAAATGCGATCTTTCAAAACCCAACCATTTTTACAAATAATAGATGCTAAAAAGCAGTGTGTCTAATTATAAGGCATATGAATCTACGCCAGACCTTGCAAGCCGATATTGGAAAAATATGACTTTAATAAAAAAATTAACCAGGCCACAGGCTGAAAACAGTAATGGATGTGAAAAAAATTTATTTTGGGCAAACTATAATAATTTCTCTCAGGCTCCAATGAAAGTTCATCATATGGACACTCAGACTTAACCAGCTTTAAACACCCTCATTTCTTCTGGATGTCATTATGGTTAGTATCGGTTGGTTGTCCTGCTTTGGATGAGAAAAATACATCCGCCATCTGCATGACCATTCCCAATCTTACACTCTGTCCCTGTTTGTTCATGCAGCATAAGTGGTTTTTTTTACATACTATTTTGGAAATTTTTGGTGTGATACTTTATATTCAATGTAATTATAAAAATATTGTAGTGTCATATTTATTTTAATAAAATAAATAAGTATTTGTCTATATTGCGTTGGCAACAGCCACAAAAATATATTTCTGTAATATTCAATTTGTATCAAATTATTTTTCATCTGATAGTTCTGATATAAAGTGTGAAGTTGAATAAAAGTAGTCAGGAAAAGTTCATCATATGGTTTAAGTATAGGATTATCAATGAGGATCAATGGAAGTAAACACAATTTTAAAAATATTACTAAATTTATTTATTTTAACATATAATATAAATGTGATGTATAATATTCACTGCATGGTAATTAATGACAAGAATAAGACTTTTAGTTGATGTAAAAATCAATAACAATAACAAATCATAAAAATTAGTGATGGCATCAGTGAGTAGACTTTAAAAATACTATGAGCAAAAAATTAACATTTTTATTTATTTATTTACAAGATTTATAAGCAAAAATTGTTTGACTTTATCCTTTGTTTATAAATCAGCACATGAACCAAAGCTCTAAAGCAAACTAATTTGCTGGCACTTTATCAGCTTGCAATTGGGGAAAAATAGAGCCAATATTCAGTATGCAACATGGTTTGAAAAATGTTTCACAAGTTTAGCAAGTGGTCACTTGAAGGTTTAAGTGGGAGTGTTGATGACCAGAGGTACTCCTATCATAAGGCTTTTCAAATGGGTGTGAAGGATTCCTTAATATTAGGGGTAAAAACCTAAAGCGGACTTCACATGACCATCCTGTCAAATTCATGCCAAGCATAAGGTGAAGCAAACTTCACAAGGGCACTCCATCAATATTATGTGAAGCACCAGCTGAATTGCACTCCTTATGTCTCTGAATTTGATGCAAACTCATTGTATGACACTCCCAGATTGAGTTCACTCATTTAACAAAACCTATTAAGCCGAGTGTTTATTGTTCAATAATGACTTTACTCCCTAGTAAATACTATTAGAACTAAAATGAACCAACAAAAAAATGACATAAAATTAGTTCTTTGGTTGATTTATTTTAATTTTAATTGTTTTTATATATATATTTAGAAACAGTGATTTAAAAAAAAGCTTTATGTGCTGCATTCCAATGAATAAATCTTTCAAAAATAGTTTCAAGATTCACTTCATAAATGGAATTCATTATTTATCTAAAAAATAAGTTAATGAATATGATAATAAAACCAACTATGTAAAAAGTAAACTTAAACACATATGTTATGAATCAATATTTCATTTTGCAATAAATTACAATAATTTTTATAACTCACAGCTTTGGCATTCAGACTTATTAGTCTTTATTTTATTTTTTATTTTATAATCAAATCATTCATTCATTTCCATTTTAGTTAAATTCGGTATATGCTAGTTACAACAAAAAATACACAAAATAATGGTTAACACTAGTAACTCACAGAATACTAGTTAATCCTGATCAGATAATTCTAAACTATATAGTTAAATTTTGATGAGCCACAAACATGTAATTAACACACACATTATAAAAGTGATTGGTATCAAAACATTAAACAAAACAACTTAACACAAAGCAACAAACATTAATTTTAAAAAAACAATATAAATGCTTGAATTTTAAGTACAATACAATTGTTGGTCCTTCAAGTTTGCTGTAAAAGAGCTAGGAATGAGCTGAGAGATTATTTTTATTGTAAAAGGACGGAATCAGTTGAGGAATTTATGAACTTGTTTATTTTGTTACTAAAGGTAAAATCTGTTCTAAATATGATTTTTTATCTGCATAGAATTTTAGATGACGAGCCTGCGAACACCACACTCACAGCAGAACTTCGCCACATTGAGCGGGTATTTGTGGCCGCACTCATGACAGAACTTGGACATCTTTGAGAGAGGTGGCTGGTTTACAATCAGCGGGGAAAGGTGAGGGGGGCTCTTAGCTCTGCGGCGGACCATCTGAAAATACAAGTCATTACAGAAGGCAGTCAATAAAGGACATTAAAAAAGGGGTGTCTACTGGCCCTAGCCCATGTTCAAAAGAAATGGGCATCTGGAATGAAACAAGGGTCCCTAGTCACAGGTTGTTGGTGTGGTCAGAGTACTGACCTGTACAGAGCAGAGTTGGGGCAGAGAAGAGTCAGAACTGCTGGAACTGGGACAGCATCGGTCCAAGTCTATAACTGAACCCTCTAAGTTGTTATCCTCTGTGAGTAGCTCAGAACTTTGAGAGGTTCCTGCGTTGGGTGACTTGCGGTTTAGGCTGGAGCAAGCAACACCGTACAAGGAATCACAGGTTTGGTGATGTGATGGATAAAGGATGACAAAGGTGTTTGTTTGCAGAGAGAATTGTATCATCTCTCCTAAGTACATGAGATTCGAATTTCCAGTTCAGAGTCAGACACACTAAACCTACAAGTAGCCCTATCATCAGTGCATATGAATAAGAGTAAAACACTGTCATACACAATAATCCTGCTGCCAACTCACCTCCACCTATTCCCCTCAAATACAAACAATAAAACATAAACATCTACTGACCTACTGTAAGCAGAGTCTGCAGATATCTTGCTCCCATAAGAACGCAAGTTGTTGACCAAACTGTCAGGCGAGGACAGCTCCTCATCCCTGGAGGTAGGTTGCCCAGTCAGAGCTCTTCTGACCCCACCCCGGGTCCTCAGTCTTGCTCTACTGTCTTCAAGTGGTGTCGGGACCGGCTTAGGGCTGGGCAGTGGACTGGAAAACAAGGAGGAGGAAGGATATGATGACAGGCAGGGTAAATTGTCCTCATGGTCTTTGCTTCGATCCACTGCATCGAGGACTGAGGTGTCCGCAGAGTGATAAAGAGAAACGGATTGTTGGAGGGACAAAGCTGCTTGCTGGATTTTGGCCCGATATCGGTTTCGTCGACCAATGTCATTTGGCGAAGGAGTAGAGCATAAGTTTAGTAGCTCTTCAAAGCTGGTAACATCTGAACTGGCAGCATTGTCGTTGCCAGGCATCTTCTCAATGGGAAACAGTCCGGCATTGTCAGTGCTATTGCGACGCTTGTCAGCAGTGAAGAGGTTGGAAGCTTGTCCAGCGACCACTAGATCCTCCAGACCCAGGTCAGCGTCAGAGATGTATCGCTGTGGTGGTGGCGTCTTTGTAGTGTTGTTGTACCTAGCAAAGGCTGATATGGGTGAGGTGGAGAGGGGAGAGGAAAGGAGGGGGGTGGGGCGGACTAGCTTCGGGGCCAGCGCAGGCATGTTCTGCGGTTCAGATACTGACAGTAGCTCCATCATTTGGCGCTCAGCAAACACATACGGGTCATATCTGTCTGAACTGGGACTGAGGAGAAAAGAAAAGGTAAACAATTTTTAATTTAATGATACATTATGAACACATTTTTCAACATATGATTAGAGTCCTGCACATATATGAATATCAACAATTATAGCAAGACAGATTGAGGATAATGCAACAAATAATTTACTTAAGTTTTATTAATTATATAATTTTATTTCTAATACTCCCCTAACAAGTTTGAATAATCAACTAAATGGTTAAGATTATTAATTTTATGGCTTACATTTTAATTATTATTAACTGGGATTGTACCCACGATTGATATGAAATATTAAAATATCTGCAGATATCTGCTTTGGTGGCCGCATGGTCTAAGGTGCTACTCTCGCAGTAGACTAGACTGCTGATGATGATGAAAAAATTAAGGTTTGAAACTCAGTTGGGTGTACTGAGGGTGTTTTTCCCAAAATAATGGTTCACTGTCCCTCCACACAAATGCGGGTACACTTCCTCTAAATATAACCGTCCTAATCCCTAAAACCACTAACTTAATTAGTACATAAGCATGTAACCCGAACAGGTAGTAAGAAGCGGTGCTAAATATATATATATATATATTTTTGCAGATGCTTATATTAGGCGAAATCGACTAAAAGGGATACGGATAGAGGCTTTGAAAGAAAAAATACAATTTTAGTCATCCACACAAGGGTTTAATTAAAGCGTTCCCACCTAATAGAATGAGATGGCCAAGGTCCACCTTCACAATAAAGGACTATCTAGCTTACCAATAGCTGAGCCAGAGGCTCTTTAGCTTGTGGTAAGTCACCTAATACCAGGAAAACATCTAGCACCCATGATAGGAAAGAGTCACCCTGTCCTGAGGCTTCCTTAACCCACCACATCCGTACCCTTGGTTATTCAAGCCACCAACCCTTGTCAGTTAATAACCCATACCTCAATGAGTTTCTTGGGGAAAACTCCTCGCCACATCTTGGATACAGTGGTTGGAGGAGTCAGCCCCTCCATCTGTAATGGACAACATTATGGAGGGAGTTGGAAACTAATCCTTAGGGATTACTTTGGTTTCTCAAGGTGTTACCCTGAGTTTCCCAGCAAGGACCTCGTAGAGGTGCCATGACCAGGTATCCTTGCCCGAGGCCAGGTACACACTACCAACTGCTTAATATGTGGCTGACCGGGCCCCTCACCTTCCTCCACCCCCACATAAATTACCTTCCAGAGGTTTGGACTCTCATCCAGGTGATCCGACGGACATTTTCTGGGGGCCCTTTGTAAGAATTTTATTGGCATGATTTACTCTGGATTAGGCAGAGTGATATTCCGACATCAACTCACTGGATGAGCTTAAAGGTCAAATGCAGACATCATAAGAGCCCAGGAAAACCAGCAGTCCCAATGAGCAATCCAACATCTGTCCCGCGTTACCCCCAATGAGGCGAATGAGAAGTGAAAAAGCTTGAGAAATTAGGTTGCTCAAATGAACATTTAAAGCAACAACACACTGGTTGAACAAGCTTATTCAAAACATGTTCTGTACACTTTGACTAGTCAGTTACAACTAACAAAAAAGTAAATTATGAAAATTGTTCAAAGTGAAAATGTAAAACAAAATTTGACAATCCTTTTGTCTGACAAGTTGCAGAAAGATTGGTTGGGTATCTGAGCTCACTGAACTTTCGGAAAGCTTTCAATAATACGCAGGAAATATCATCTTATAGCCCACTTATGCCGCAAGGAAAAAGTTTATTTCACTGTGAGAGCATGCAAACCCAAATTTGTCACACTTGTATAGCCAATTCGCCACTTGTGGTGATTGGCGACAGGGTTGCCCACCCTGGCTCTAACTATAATACGTGATGAAAAATTTCAGGTATTGGCTCCTTACTTTGGATAGTGAAATCTAGTTTTAGAGTTGGCCATCATCAAATCATGTCAGCAAATCAAGGAACAGGCAAGTAAACCTTACTTAAGTGAAGGTAGAAGAGAAACATTTGGAAAACTTAACCTTTAGTGGAGACAGTTCGAGATTAAACCAACTCCTTTTAGGTTAAGTCTGGTATAGTATCAGTACATCCAACAATACTAGCTTAGCTTAAAGATAACAACTAGCCCTAGTGCCAGAGAGTGTACTGACTTAATACAAGAGTGAATATATACTAGATTATTTAGACTACCTGTAACCACTCAATCAGACCTACAAATTAATTTTACCTCAAGTTACCAAAATCATAATTATCATCATCAACTGTTTCCAGCCTGTGACCGGATCAGTTTAGTAAAATGCCTACATCGTCCTTTATCCTCCCACCACTTTTCCTCCTTTAATTTCTTCCATTCTTCTCCTCTCACTTAAAACAATTTCTGTTATCTGCTCCTTCCATCTCTTTATTGGCCTCCCCTGCAATCTTTTTCCCACATACTTCATTTCCAACATTTTCTTCGACATCCTTTCTTTTTCCATCCTCAATATATATATGCCCATACCATCCCATGTATTCCCTGTACCCCTACCCTTTCCCGGATAACTTTATTCCTACTCTTGTTTCTCTTTGTGACAGCTAACATGCTCCTCAGAAACTTCATACCCATGGCCTCCAGTTTCATAGTCTCTCTTACATTTAATGTCCATGTCTCTGTTACATATGTAACAATAGGTACAAAGTTTACCCTGTACAATATTGCCTTACACTTCAAGGATACCTATCTTCTCCATAAAAGTCTTTTACGCACCTATAGAACAACTCTACCTTCTGTACTCTTCTCATTAAATGGTTTTTACGTCCACCTTTCTCCTCAATCACGCTTCCGAGATATTTTACGTTTTGTACTTTTCTCAGCACTTTTCTATCCAATCTTATAGCTTTATTAGGCCTTAGCCTATTCCTTGTCATTACCATCACTTCACACTTTGCCATGCTAAATTTCATTCCACACTCTTTTACATCCTCATTCCTTTCTTGTAGTTGTTCCTGTACTTCCTCTTTCTTCTCGCCCCACACCAACAAGTCATCAGCAAACATCATGGCTTTCATTTTTTCCTCCTCGAGTTTTCCTGTCACTTTGTTCATGACCATTACAAATAGTAATGGTGAAAGTACACTCCCCTGCTTCATTCCATTTTTTTATTTGTAACCACTTGGTCCTTCCACTCTCTATCCTAACACAACTCCTGTTATCCTCATACATGCTTTTCACTCTCTGTGAGGAATTCCAGGTCTCCACCGTGGTTCGGATTCCACCTTAAACTGTAGGTCCTTCATTTCATCTCACAATCACCCTACCATTATACATTAGCGTAAGTGTGTATAACCCGAATGGGTAGTAAGACGCTGTGCTAATAATAATAATAATAATAATAATAATAATAATAATAATTTTCACTCTCATTACCATTCCTCTTTCCACTTTGGCCTCCTCCATCGCTTTTCAAACTTTATTTCTATCCATACTATCATATGCCTTCTTTACATCCATAAATATCATTACCAAGTCTTTCCCATATTCATATCTTCTTTCCATTAGCTGCCGTATGGCAAAGATTAAGTCTATTGTAGACTTCTGTTCCCCAAATGCATGCTGTTTCTCTCTCCACCTTCCTTTCATTGTATTTCTTATTCTCTTTTCCAGAATCTTCTCATATATTTTTGTACAGTGGCACATCAGCGTTATCCCCCTATAACTTGTACACCTCTTCCTGTCTCCTTTCTTAAAAATTGGTATTATAACTCCTTTTTACAATCTTCCAGTACCTTGTTCTAGTTCCAAACCCCTCTCAGCACACTGTATAACCAGTGTGTACCTATTTCACCTGCTGCCATTATCATTTCTACAGTCAGTTCGTTCACACCTGATGCTTTTCCTTATTTCATCCTATTTAATGTGTCCTCCACCTCTTTCCTCCTCTTCTTCTATTTTTTCCTGCTCCAGTCTTTCACTCTCATTTATTTCCTCTTTCGGGATGAACATTTTCTCAAAATATATCATCCATAGTTCCTTTTCGTCCCCTTCTGTCTTCAACATTCTTCCTTCTTCATATATTATTCTAACTTCTTGTTTGTTCTCTCTCCTCCTGTTTCTTACTTGGCTATATAACACCTTCTTACTTCCTCCCACGTCCCGTTCCATTATTTCTGTCTATTTTTGCATCCAATCCTTCCTGGCTTCCCATAAAACTCGCTTCACTCTTTTCTTTTTCTCCCTATATTCTCCCTCATTTTCCTCATTCCTATTCTTAAAACTCCTTCTGAATGCTTTATTTTTTTTTCTTCTACTGCTTCCTTCACCCTGTCGTTACACCAGGGTGTCTCCTTCCACTTGTCCTCCCACATACCTCCTCTGCCGCTCCCACTAGACTGTTCATGAACCTTTCCTATTCAACCTCTACACTTTGCATCGCATCCTTGGGTATTAAGCTTTTTACCTTTCTTAGGTACAGCTCTATTTTCTCTTAATTTTTTAGCCTCCACAACCTTTTTCTTCTTTAATATCTTCCTACCTTTCTCATACATTCTCATCCCTTTAGATATGCCACCAACTACCTGTGGTCAGTATCCAAGGACACACTTGGTATTTCCTTGATGTTTAAGGCCTGTCTCACTCGGGTGAACTGGGGGTGGTTTTTCCTAGATAGGTTCCCACTCTCCCTCCACGCAAATGCAGGTTCTCTTCCTCTATAATCAACCTTCTCAACTCCTAGCCCATTATCATATAACCCGAATGGGTAGTAAGATGTGGTGCTAAGTATTATTGTTATTATTATTATTATTATTATTATTATTTAAGGTCTACCTTTTTCATTTCTTCGTCCATGATAAAGTAGTCTATCAGCGACTTTTGCTCCCCATCCCAACTGTATCTAGGGATATTATGACTTTCTCTTCCCTTCTTGTACCAGCCGTTTGCCACTTTCATTTTATTTCTTGCACATAGCTCCAACAGCCTTCTACCCTCCTTGTTTATCTTTCCACACCCTTCTTTCACTAACACCCCCTCAAACCTTACTCCTGCTTTTCTTACTTTTGCATTCATATTGCCCATTACTATCTTATACTCGTTTCCCATATGCCTTTCTAGGTCTTCCTCAAACTTGTCTTTTCTTCTGCTAGGTACCCCACTTGTGGGGCGGGCATACACTTGTATCACCCCCACCTTTTTTCCTCTCTCAGTAATTGTCATCTTCATTATTCTATCGTTCATTCCTACTACCTCCGCCATTAGCCCTTTTCTCATTATGAAGCCTATTCTGTTTCTCCTCCCTTCATCACACCCATGCAATGTAAAATGAAGTCATATTTCTTACTTCTTTCATGATGCTCCCTCTCCACTTGGTCTCGCTCAGGCCCAGGACATTCACTTTTCTCTCGTTCATCAAATCTACAATCTCTTACACTCTTCCAGTTATAAAAATGAAGTGTTAAATAAATGTCAGCATTAGACTGTTGGTAGAGTATGTTACATAGAAAGCTAACTCAAGGGTGGCTTAAGGGCTGGGCGAACCGAGCGGATGCCCAGGGCACCTGCTAGCGAAGGGCCCAAAGAGACCACGACCTTACGTAGCCTGGGTGTGATAAGATAATAATAGTTTTAGTTATTATTTTCCTATCACATCCAAGTTACATAATGTTTGGATCTGTTAGGTTTGGGAATTATTTTCATATTTTCTTGTTATTATCTGGTTGGTTATATAAAAGGGTGATAAAAAGTAATTCCGCCTGGATGCAAAATTTACCTCGGGCCGCTCCTGAGCTAACTAAGTATGTAAATAAGTAAATACAGTCACCGAAATAATAGGTTACAACTGAGATTTTGAGAAAGTAAATTATCAAAGGTGTATAGATACTTCCTAGTGGCAAAGGAGTTTTGTCATTTCTGAGTAGCGTTGGTATCAGTCGACACTAGCATCTTGACACACTTGGCCACAGTGCATTAGCAAAATAAATACAAAACAAGAATTACAAAAATAATATATCAAATTTGCTTTTGTAGTCATAAGATTGTAACAACTCACCAAATAAAGAGTTATTAAATAACTATCCCTAACATATATAGGATGTTTAAAATCATTTCCTATGAAACTCACAAAAATATGTTTTTCTAGCCACAAACAAAGATTACAAAGTAAGGTTAACTTTTTGTCTTTTCATATTTAAAAGGAGAAATCAAGCAAAGTGTTCTTGTGTAAATAAAGATGAAATTGACAAAAAATTATGTTATTAGGCAAATGAAAGGCAGTGCAAATACAGCTCATGCTTGTGTGTGAATGTTTTAGAATAAAGTATGTGCCAAGACATAGGTTTGAAGAGTGCACAAGTACACACAAATCACAGTGCTAAATAAAGCAACAATATAGCCAATCTACTCACTGTGAACCGTTGAGAATGACAGTGAAATTGGGCAGACTGGGGGTGATATAGTTCCCCCTTAAGACTCGGGGGAACCTGGACCTAACAGGGAACATCAAAAAGAATAACTCACCAAGAAGTCGGATACATAGATTGAAGGGCTCCAGAGAGTTTGCCCAAATTATATTTTGATTGCATTCAACTTCCTCATGGGGTAAAAAATATGTCCTGAATAATGTTTGGCTTAAAAATTCATATGTGGACTAGATGTACATGAAGATTAAACAAAAAATATTGGGTTTAGGTAAGTTAGGTTTCTAGGAACGTAACATAATTGCGCTAAACAATTGAGTAGGGGTACTAGTGGCTGTAATAGTAGGTAGCTATATAATAAACCTCAAAGATTTATCTGATTACCAAACCCTTCCTTCACCTCTGACAAGACATCTTGTGAATGTGAGGAATGCCAGGCCTCCACCGTGGTTCGGATTCCACGTTAAACTGTAGGTCCTTCATTTCATCTCACAATCACCCTACCATTACACATTAGCGTAAGTGCGTATAACCCGAACGGGTAGTAAGACGCGGTGCTTATAATAATAATAATAATAATAATAATAATAATAATAATAATAAACCTCAAATCCCTAGTACATTGCTTATTTACATAACACTAAGTGTAAATTCTCTACCTAGGTAGGATTTGAACTAAAGTGTATTTTGTCAATGTTTTCAGAAAAAACCACAAACAATATTGACAGGGGACAATATATTGTGGTAATACAAAGTTTCCAACCTTGTTTTGGAAGTGTTCAAGGGAGGAAGTCTGTGAGGGAGAGGGTTCCTTCTCAGTTCTTTCCTGTGGCCATGCTGGGGTTGCTGCGAGAAAAGGTAGCCAGGTGCAGTCTTAGCTTGCTGCTCACAGAAGCTAAGCGGAGGTATCCTGGAGACCATACCATCCCAAGACAAAGGAAAAGATGATCCGTGTTTCTTTCTAGACAGTGGCACCAGTTTCCTCGGGTGTGGTGAGGATAATAGAATTGCACGGTTTTGATCATTTTCCTTAGACCAAACAGAGCTTTGGTCATCAAACTCACTATGGCTTAGAAAGTGAAAATCTTTTGATTTTGAATGACCCTTATTATTTTCTGTTCCACTAGCGCAAGCGTCACCAAACAGGGGACTTGATTCTTGGTCTCCCGAACAAACACCTTTTGTTTCTGCTGCACTGGCAGGTATGCAAGAATGTGTTTCTTGAGGATTAGCTGATTCACTTTTATCTGAAGTTAGTTCTGTGCTGGAACGCAAGTTGATGTCACCGCTATTTTCGTGGGAGAAGGGCTCTGACCCTCTGGGGGACAAGTGGAGGTAATGAATTATGATCTCTGCTGTCCTTTCGAGAGCCAAGATTTTGGTGGCAGTTCTTGCATCAAGAGCATCCTGTCTTAGCAGCTCCTGTAAGTCATGAAGAGCCATCTGGAACTCGTTGACTATCTTCTTAGCCAAGTTCATGGACAAATCTCCCAGCCCACATGCATAGTAACTGTCTGCCGAGGAGGAGGGTCGGAGTGTGTTAAATGTCTGGTGAATCAGCGATTTCATTGTCAAGTTTCGGTGACTGATCCTGTCTCCATTGTTTTGATTGGAAGCTCTTGTATCTGTATCAGAACTATCATCACCATCACAACTTGGTGTGTCACTTCCATTTGTTCCTTGACTGTTTACTGACTTTGCAGTTTCATATTTCTCAATATCGACAACTAAGTTCGGAACAACATTTTCCCCTTCGGCGAGTTTGCTAACCTCCTCATTTAAAATACAACTCTTGTTTGAATCAGATAAATTTATATGGCATAACTTTGCTTCATTCTTACTCATGACTTCAGAGGCTTCATGCTCTGGTAGCTGTAATTTATTGGGAATGATAAAAACTTCACTGGTAATAGGATTATCACTGTTATAAGTGCGTTCTGACATTTGACCTAAGTTTGCTTTAGAAATACAGGTTGTACTTTCATGAACAAATGTCGTCAAATTCAATAATGGTGTAGATTCACAGCTTAGATCTTTCTCTAAAGAAGCACACTTACTCGACGAATTAACAGCACTCATAGTGAAAATATCATTTTTATTATTGATATTATTGACATTATTATCATAGTTATTTTTATCAGATGTTTCAGCATATTTTGAATTTGCCTCTAATGAGTGTTGTTTTATGTTGTGGTCTGTGAGAAACATCATAGACCCATATTTGCAACTGTCATCATCGCTCAACGAATAGTCGACAAAGTTGTTGAATTTGTAATTCAGATCTTTCAACGAAAAAGCAGCATTGGAAACTTCTGTCTCAAACTTGCGCCGTTTGCAAACAGGCGGATTGGCGGAGTTAGGGCAGGACCTGCTAAGAATTGGAGCCATCTTTTTCTGTCTATTATATTTACTGTGTATGTTCAGAGGAACAGCTCTTGGGTTTTGTTTGAAGTTTTGAAACAGTCTGTCACATTTTCTTGTGGAGTCTTGAGAAACATTCTGGAATACATAACACTGTTTTTCATCTAATGACTGCCTTTCAAATATGTGATGGCTAGTTTCGCTAACAAAACCAGATAAAACACTTTTTAACCCATTTATTCCTGGTTTAGCTCCTCCCTCATTTATCAAATTACCAACTTCTTTAATTTCAATCTCTTTTTCAATAGTATTTGTGTGGGCCAGCATGTTACTTGAGTCTTTAAATAAACTGTTAGAATATTTTCGTCTACAAGTTTCAGAATTATCGAGAACATTCAAAACTACTTTTATACTCTTTTCGCACAAGCCGCCATTATTTTTTAGTGGTGTGCTAGTGCGTGGACCTAAATTGTTTAAGAACCCTTCCAGACTCACAGGCTCTGAACTCAATAAGTCAACACATTCCTTATTGGCATTCTTCAAAAGATTATTAGTATTCAAAATGTTAAGATTTGGGTCAGCATCCCCAACAAAAGAAATTTCTTTTGATGTGTTTAAAGAACTGCCATCATCTTCATAAAGATTGTGTTTCCTGTGGTCGTCGTCTTGGCTGACCTTTATAATATGGCTTTCCGAGAGTGAATCTAATGTGGAATCTTCAACACCTTCAAGGTCAAATAGGAATGTTTTGCTTGAATGGTTGCATGATATATCTGGTTTAGCTCTCTCTGTCACATCATTTGACTTGGTTGTATTGTAAAGCCCTTCACTTACAAACGAGTTCAAAATCAAACAATTTTTATTGATATTGTCTTGTTTGGTATCATTTATGCTGTAGGTTTTATTGCAACATGAGTTGATATCTTTAACTCCAGGGATCAAAATCTGAAATGTGGTATTAATGTTGTTTAGCCCCTTATCAAAATCGGGATTTGTTAAATTAACTAATGAGCGTTCTTGAGTTTTTCCGTAATTGTAGTCATTTTTGGCCTTGTGTTGTAGACTTGAATTACTCTCCAAAGAAAAATAATCCACAGTTTCTTTATGTAAAATATTGTCATATTTTGAATTACTCTCATTGTTTACTGGAAGTTCCACACAAATCACAGGAGCTGTCCCTCTACTGTCAGCCTCACACATATTTTCAGCAGGAAAAACATCTATTTTGGAAATAGCCATTGGTTCCTTTTCAAAGGTAGTATGGCCATCTAAGTCTTTGCAACCATTCTCAATTAAGTCAATATCATCAAGTTTTTTATGATTTATAGTTTGACAATCTATCATTTGAACAGGCAAATTATTCATAATAGGTTCCAGCACTATGTTGGTATGTTGGACCAATGTGTCTAGATGATTAATTCCAGGGACTGTCTCTTGCAAAGCTTTGGCACTATTGTGTGCAATGTCTACCCAGCTCAACCACCTCGTCTCCTCTTTCAACTCAGATATGACAACCTTACAGTCCAAAACTTCTGTTAAATGTGACCCTCTGGCTGTCTGTTGTACTGGCATGTCCTTACATAAGACCATTTGGTCCCTGGATGTGTGTATGGAGCATGGGGAGACTGTCATATCAAGTAGTGCCTCATTCACTTGTACCTCATTCAACCTCACAGGGTGTGGTTTTCTCAAGTTGACCCTTGAAATTAATGAGCCCTTCTTTGAGTGGTTTTCATTTGACTTACTATTCACTTTCTGACAAGTGATGAATACTCCTGAATTTAGGGAAGTAGATTTATTTTTCATACCAAAGGTAATATTATCATTATTATTATTTTGAAAAGTTTTCATAGGGGTCAGTTTCAAAGTCACGCCATCATGTGAATTGCAGGAGGAAAGTGCACACATCTGAATGCCAGCGTCCTGTTTTGTCTCAGTGCATCTGCCACCATCCATCGCTGACTTTGACCCTGTGTATCTCAGGGTGGAGTTCTGAGAACTTTTGACCATTCTTGAGGGTACCTCATGGGTTTGAGATTTCCTGAGGGATGGAAAAGGAAATACAGGATGAGGAACGGGACTGAAAATTAAGTGAAAGGAGTCAATCCAACCTTACAGAGCAGTGATTTAGACTATCTAGTGTACTAAATGAAAAAATTATGTAGATGAGATCATAGCATAGAAATAAATAGGGAAAGTATTTAAAAGAAGCTACTTAGGCCTATTTGCAATGAAAATCTAATTTAAATGTCAAGTTTGTTATTTGCTGTCTTTTCATTGTTTGGTATCTTTTCAAAGAGTTTGGTGAAATGTATATATTTCCACATCAAATCTAGTTTTTCAACTCTATTATCCATTATGGTATCAATATTTGCATTTATCAAAGTAATCCAAGACATTTCTAGTCAAAGATTGATGGTGTGAGCATAGTTATATAAAGTATTGTTCAAATTTTTTCAGGTAGTCTTGCAGTGTGAAATCTTGCATAGCCTTCTAGAGGTATAGTTTCTTTGAAATTGTATTAGTCTCGATATTGGAACACATGTCTATGTTCTATGAGAAAAATATTTAGAAACACTTTCACCTCTAAGAGAGGCTGTCTTAATCTTTCTTAGACTAAATAATTTACTATATTCCAAAATACATGTACATTTTGACATCGTTATTTACAACATGTCTTTCTTTATTTTCCCCCCAGACAACCATTGAAGATGAAGAAAATTTGAACATTTTCTCTTGCAATATAAAGCAACAAGAATATGTTTAAGGTTGGCTCATTCATAGTAAATAAAAGCTCTACTGTTAAAAATATGGATGGAAAAACAATAATCAATTTATGACGATTACACTGTTGGTGAGAGTAAAGTCCAAGCTAGATAATGTTTTAATCTAATAATATTCTGTCAACATCAATGAGTTTGAACGATTCTGGTGTCACCAACCAACATTTATGTTTGTCAACAACCAAGGAATTGCTAAAGAGTTGCCAAACTTACTTTGGAACCAGCTTATTATAACTTAGGGTAGCATAACCTGATGATTTTGAAAATGATTGGGTAATTAAATTAAATAACTAGCATACTTGAAAATAGGTAAATAAAATTAGTTTCTAGACTTCAATCCAATCTGGTGATTTCCCCCCCCCCCCC
>CABFOW010000204.1:178259-302394 GCA_902141385.1 Timema californicum | reverse complement strand
CTTTCTTATAGCTTATAAGAGAGAATATATTGTATACTAATAAGCAAAACACAGTGATATTTCAGTCCATTATGACCTTTACCTAAAGAGAGTAAAATACAACACACAATAGTTTTTGAGAATGTGTTGATGTGCCTGGCACAAGTGAATTGGTCAGTTAAGTATCTGGTGTGTGTGTGGCTACTTTCCACTTTTTTACCCCAAAGACTCCACTTGAGAACATATATATTTCAAAGAGACTTGTTTGTGTGGTGATCCATAGAGGATGTTTCGATTTAAACTCTCTAAAACTTGTGCAGATGTGTCAGTTCAATTGATTTATTAAATGTAGAGCAATATAAACTGGTTAATTCGAAGCCGAGGTGACCACTAGAAAAATTCGAATTAGCTAAGTTTTTATTTGGACAAGAAAAATAACTTCAAACATCAATTCAGTGAAGTAAAATACAGTAGTGTATATTTATCATTTTATTCTTAGATTTTCCATGGCAATATGTAGTACAGTATTGAATACTGTATTTACAGTGTTTTTTAAAATCTAGAAAGTTTTCATTGTTTTTTGGAGTTAATACTCTTGAGTTGTAGTAAACTCTTCTAATTTATTGAGCACCTGGAAAATAGAGCGGCTTACATTAATGTTGTCCCTCAATAAACTATCTCAACTCTTCAATGTGGTCCATGGCTTGTGTATATGTTGGGATCGGCTTCTCTGGAAGTTCCATCTGTTCCCCTTCTTCATTTGAAGATGCATTATCATTTCTATTGTTCATAACATCTGCCAAAATTTCTGCATCAGTCAGTTCACCATAAATTACTAAGTTCTCGTCCAAGTTCACAAAAATCCTCATAATAAACACCTGCATCATGTCCAACATATTCACAGTTGTACACATCAAGTACCGTCTCCTCAAACGCTTCATTATGCTCTTCACCATCATTGTAGCAGAGACCTCTTTTTTGAAAGCAGTTGGCGATAGTGTTTTGTGTCACTTAGTTCCACGCCCTGTTAGTCTGTTAAACATTCGGGCAACTTGGAGAATGTCAATTTTAACCTTACCATTCTGACCAATGTAAGCACCCGAAAGAATGTTCTGGGAGATTTCAGGATTTTTCCCATCATCTTAGAGGTAGTTTTATTTCAAATAAAACAAAATAAGTTTGAATTACATAAGCTTTTTTAACATTGTTTTAATAGAAGTTTCAAGGGACTGAGCAAAAAATTCAAATCAAACACGCGTTTGAATTATCCAAGTTTGACTGTATTTGAAATGAGAAACAATTTTAGTTGTGGTAAATATAATACAGTTAAAAGTATGAAGTTTAACCAGACAACTTACTTGTGTAAGGCTGGAGTGGAAAATATTGAGATAACACACCTCTTTGAGAAACCCTCTTTGAGAAACCATCTTTAAGCATACAAGGTCATTGCCATCTTCACCATGTCCTGAGTCCATGTATTTTTTTTGTGTTAGTATTTTGTTTACTTTATGTGTTTTTAATTATTATAGTAATTATTAAAGTTTTGTTTAGTTTTAAGGGGATGAGGAAGATGGTTTAAAACAAGCGAGTCCACATTTGTGTAGAGAAGGGATGGGAAACACCACAATGGTAGGTCACACGTGGAAAATCACACCTAGTGCACCTGATCAAGATTCAAACCTCGATTCCCCCTAACTCTGGCAAGCCAGTATATCGTGAGACTTAGCCTGTGTAATCACCATTACAAGGATGTTATTCAAACCATTTCCGTTCCAAAAGCACTAAAGTGTGTTGGCTACCCCTCTTGCTTTTTACCACAATTTTGCCCAATGCCCTATTCCAAATCATCAAGTGTGAATAAACAATTATGTTTGAGATGATTGTATAGATTTGAATTATCATCAACCTTTAGGAACTACTACCCCTATGCATTCAAAGACATCCTAGTTATACCATGAAGTAGGTTGCACTAGGATAAACAACCCATTTTGAATATAATTATTGCCATTCCACCATGCACACTGTTTCAAGGGTTAAGATTGTCAATCTAAGCTATGGAGGAGGGTACACAAATTCAAGTATAGATAATCATTCCTATCATAAAATACCGCTATTTTGATGGCTATTAGAGATTAAAAAAATTCAAAAACAATAATTTCAAATTTAGGATCCAAGTTTTTTCAAACTATTATGCCAGTGTCCTATTTTTTTAATGGAAAACCTAACAACCAGACCATAGACCAGGGACTCTTAACTGGGGGTATCAATAGCCCCTTGAGGACATGGAACCAAATAATTGGGTTATGAGACTCAATCTCTGAATATTTTTTTTTAATATTAGTTTGTGTTAGATTAAATGTGATTTACCACTTTTCAATACATAAACATGATAAAATTCTTACGATTTTCTTTCAGCTGTTACGTTCATAGCTATCCATCTGTAAAGTAAAATCAAACATTTAAAGGAGGATAGAAGGGCATGGTCTGTACACTTACCAGAAACTTGTAGACCTTAAAGTTCACAATTAAAAACATACCAAAACACATAATTATGAAATTTTCGAGGTACATCAGTCTGCTTCTTCAGCAGAAAAAAGTTTGACCAATGCACTGTACCCTGAAAATTTCATAGTTATGTGTTTTGTTGTGTTTTTAATGGTGAACTTTGAGGTCTACAGTTTTCTGGTAAGTATGTGGGCCTTGCCCTTATATCCTCTTCTAGATATTTGTTCAAAATATCCGTTTGGTGCCATTTTTCCCTAGTAAAGTAAAACCAAGATATTGACATCTTTTGGGAAGTCATAATGGTTCCTATTAGGACTAGTGATGTTGATGTTGTTGTTGATGATGATGATGGTGGTGATGATGGTGGTGGTGATGATGGTGGTGATGATGATGATGATGATGGTGTTGATGATGATGATGATGATGATGATGATGATGATGATGATGATGATGATGATGGTGGTGGTGGTGGTGGTGGTGGTGGTGGNTGATTTCAATAGCCTGGTGAAGTAGGTTATGGGAGCATACTCAGCAATCAAATGGAGGTCTGTAATCGTAAAAAGGTTATGAACTCCTGCCTTAGGAATTTAATTCACCACTTAACTGAATGTGGTGCATTATAACAAAATCAGAATCATGGGGGGGAGAGAATAGTCTTGACAATTTAGGAAATTTAACCTCTTTCACTTAGCATGTTTTCTAAAATTCAAATTCAATATTCTGATCTAAAAAAAAGTGGAATCTACCCTTTTCTAAATGTTATTTTGAGATTGATAAGGCCTACAAAGTTGCAAGAGACAATTTGTAAAGTATATTAGAAATTTAAAAACCACTGCTCAAATGAACATACTATTAATTATAAAATGTACATTTTGTTACAAGCTTACAGACTATAGAGCATTGACATGTCGAGCTAGAAATCCTCAGATCAAACCTATTGTGGTGTCACTCTTTGTGAGACACACTGATAAGAACGTACATATTCTAAAACAAGCACAATTAAGTGTTGGCTCAGAGAGTGGGCAAAGTAAGAAAACATTATATCAAGTGTATGTATTACTAAATCTTAGAGATTTAAATCAAACATCTTCTTTCAGTTCTTGAATCCAAATTTGAATCTTTGATTCTTTGGAGAGCAAAATTTTAATAAAAATGAGAACAATGAAAATTAAATAGCAGAAAATGAAGCATTGTTTTGTTTAGGAACTTTCTCTTGCATACAAAATTAATTTCTTGAAAGGTTTGGGGACATTTATTATATATTTACCTGTTTACTCGTCATTTTATAAAGATAAAAGGAATAAGACTTTGGAAAAATAATTATTTTAATACAGTTTTGTATTTATTTAATGTTTTTTTGTCCCATCAAATCTCAAATAAAATCTTTCAGATTTTACCACATGCCATCGAAGGTAGAACCCCTCAAAAATTAAATTACTGGGTATGATCCTAGGTATTCTTACGCCTTTATAAATGGAAGATATTAATATCAGTCACAGATACAAACAACACTGCGAGACATATTTAAAGCTACATCTAGTCACCTCTTGTTCTTGTCAGCAGCTGGGGTAGTCATGTTGCTCCCCGTGCATTGGATCTGGGAAATATTATATGACGCTGACATGTTGTCATCACCCTTACCCTCCAATAAGGGGCTCTCCTTGGGGTAATTGACCTCAACAGGATCACTTGCCTTGACCTTTCTATTGGTTGTGCTCTTCAACCTGCAGTGGGGAACAAACATACTAGATTATACACCGAAGGACTTAGCCCTCATTTATAGACAGTGGTGGGCTTGAATTTGAATTTGAATTTGAATTTCACCAGTAGGCAGATACACTATCAAATGAGATAAAAACTCTGGTGCCAATTCTAACAACAAAATATCTAGAGTAAACATTTTGAAGGGGGTGGTGATAAGTGGCAAACTGTATAGTCTAAGGGAACAGGATGAGAAACATGAATATTAATTAAATGTTCTATAAGTAACAAACTAATAAAAGAAGATGAGGAAGGTTATGTTATGAGGAAATGAACCAGAATTTGTCTGGAGAAGATTAAAAAGTACACTGGTAGGGATTGACCCTTGCCCATGGCAGGAATACTAAATGCACATCTGTCAAATTATTTTATGAATTTATTTCCACTTACAACTGCAAATCGTTTTGATTGTTTGAATCACAATATATCTGTCATATTTTGTTAGTGAGAAACTTTTTGTTTAGTAGTTGACACCATGTATATTTATTGCTTTAAAGAAAACATTAGTTAGGCTATTTAAAAAAATCTCACCAGAGAAGCAAAGATAATGAAAAGGAAGGTTAGCTCCCAATATATGAAATAACACCACCAATTACACAGGCTACAACTATTTGGGGTACTTACAAGAAAGAAAACAAAGTTCAAGCCCTACTCTTCATTGTATCTTTGTGGTGCACTATGAATGACAAGCATTGCTCATCAAAATTCATCAAGAGTTTGTCACAGTTAAATTGTTTACAAGTTTTGATCTGATTGGGAGTATTCAACACACACTTTCCTAAAAAATGACAATCAAATTTAACCTTGGGTAGCAATAACGAACACATTAGCAGGGATCTCGGGAATAATCACAAAATCCGGTTAGACACAATACTATTTCAGGTTCCTGGAACTGGGATGGCAACAGGGTTACCTAAATCTGAGGTCAGCTTGTTTTGCCATACAACCATTGAGACACGTTATATATGTATATGTATTAATCAAATTTCTAGCATAATTTTAATATCAATCCACAGGCTGTTACCAAATGTTGGATATAAAATGTGTAATTTAGAATACATACAAACTGGCAAGAAGGCTCAATCATTCAAGTTTGAAAATGGAGCAAAGAGAAAAATAAATAGTATTACACAATTGTACATACTTTAGTCTATTAAAGTTTGGAACCAAATTTAAAATAATCAAACCTCAGTAAACTACCAGTAAATGAATTTTTCTCCAAGGAACAAGTTGTTATTTATCATATAAACCACTTTCCAGATACTCATTTTGAACAAAATATTATAGCTGTTTACTAAAAATTTTGAATCTTGTGAAATTAATCATTAGTAAACTTGGCTTAGTTTTAGAACTGGAATTAAAACTAATAGTTTTCTTCAGAGGATAATCATATATCAAACTTGATCAAAATCCATATAGCTGTTTAGTCTGTAGACCCAGATACACACAGAAAGGATTGTAAAACACACATTTTTTTAGTTTAAGGACACATAAAATGTAAAGCTCTACCATAATATTGAAAATATTCATGATTACAAAACTAACTTTATTATATAAAAAAAGGTGAAAGGAGATTTTCTTTAAAGAAATTCTTTCGTTTGTAAAAAAGTAAAAAGCCACACAAAATAAAGAAAAAATTGGCGAGGAAAAGTCCTGCCATGTAAAATCGAGAGAGATGAACAGTTTGACAAGTTTTAGGTGAAGATCGGGTAACTGCCTGCTTACCCCAAGGGTGTCTTCTTGGGCGATGCTGATCTCTGCCTGACGCTGACCCTCTGCGCAATGTTGCGCTTCATGTTACATGCTGGACTGCTGACACTCTCCTTGGCAGGTTTACGACTGGGCGATACAGCTACCAATAACACTTTACATCACCGATCAATAATATTTCAGAAATACCAAAATACATAACCCTCGTCTTCTTTTTTTTTTAAGTGAAAGTCTATAAAAACTTTTATAGTAGGGGTTTCCAAATGTGTTTGTTAAAATGTAAATTCTATAACTAACCATAGTTTTGTGATGTATCTTTCACAAATATATTTTTGAGTTTAAGTAAATATAGATTATTATTCAGAAAATTAAATAGCTTAGAATCAAAAACATGAATTTCCAATACATTTTAAAACACTGTAAATGCAAAATATATTACATACCATAAATGGGTGATATTCAAATATCATTAAAACTTTTTTTTCTCTCAATTATATATTATTTAAAAAAAAAAACATAAAATATTTTTCAAGCTGAACACAAAACTCTTGAGGGCTGCACTTTGGGGTCGCCAACATTCACACACATAAACACACATGTTTAAGGGAGATGGCCCCCATGTTGCCAACTGTATAGCATTAAAAATGTTGAATTCAGGTTGAAGCATCATGTAATCAGGGGTGGCCTGAGGTGGGATTGCTTTTTGCCGCCCCCCTATATAACCGGTGGATAATATAGTCCATTTACCACAGGAATGGTGTTAACTGAAAAAAATAATCCCCCAACCTAACATCTTCAAACCTAACCTAGCCTGGGTGTGATATAAAATAATATGAAGGGGAAACTCCATAAATGTTAACTATACGCTAAACGTTTCACATCGAGATTATACACAAATGGTTAGGTTTTCAAATAAAACTATAAAAACCTATTTTCTAGACATTGTTATATTATATTTTTTACTATAAGTTTAACAAACGCTTTGACAATATAAATGGTAAATGGCAGCCCTTGCATGTAATACCAGAGAGTATACTCCAAGTGTAATCCTAAGAGACAGTAGTCCCTCACTCCCTTTCCTCCCTTGTTGAGTCAAAGTACCTTTAACAAAACTAGCACAGTCCTGACCTTGTCTTTTGGCGCTAGTGGTCATGACAGATGGAGTGAAGCTATCAGAGTTGCTTCGAATCACAGGGCTTGGGTCCCTCTCTAGACCCCCGCTATTCTTGCGAGATGCCGGCAGGTACTTTTCCCTCGTCATTGAACGTTTGGACCTGTTCATGCTAGGAGCCCGGTACTGTAAAACACAGGTATCCAAACAGTTACTGGGATTAAGCAGTTAAACAATCATTGTATTTAACTCATCTTAAGGGGAAAGAGAAATTTTAAGAAATTGTACATTATTAATGCTATCCTGAAAAGAGGATGGTAAACTACATTGTGTCATAACATAAACTAGGGCTTATATGCACAGATTTGTTTTGTAGGATCTTGGGGCAGGTAGAACTTTATCCGAGCATGAACCACATTGACTTCTAAAGTTTTTATTCTCATCATAACAGACCTCTTCTGAGATAAGTATAGATGATTTATTTTTTGGAGGTAAATTTATCAACATGAGGTTTACTGTCAGGTGATTTTATCAATATGCCTCAAACTAAAAAAAGTTTTACTCTAAATGTACATATAGGTTGGATCAAACTATTGCTGTCAATACTCAGGTATACTATGTGTGCAGCCATCTTAGTAATAATACTTAAACCAAATGTTTACAGACCTTGATTCTGGCCTCCCACCTCTCCTTGGCTAGCAAGCTGGCCGGGGACTTGGGAATCCTGCACTTCTGCTCTTTGCACCAGTCAACATGACGGTCAAATGCCTTTGGTCCAAAGAACCGGTCACAGTGGGGGCACCTCTCATGATCCATCGGCCGTGGCGGGGGGGCTGAAGCTATTTGTGTACCAGGACCACCCAACCTAGTTTCATCTGTTATACGCGCTGCCCGGATTGCCCGCACAAACTCCATGTGCTTCTCCTTCCATTTTGATTGTGTCTTTTTAACAGGTGATTTGTCTGCCTTCTTCACGGCATGCAGGATCGGCAGGAACTCAGCCAGGTCTGTGCCCTGGATCCTCTGCTTGGATGAGTCAAATGTCTTCCTCCTTTTGGTTGCATTCTTCTCGCATATCTTGGCATGTTTGGCCAGCGACTCAGGCCTGAATGTTCTACAGCAAACTGCACAGGGAAGTAATAGTGGAGGTTCTTCACCTGAAACATACCATAATTGGAATAGTTGAGTTAGATGTGATTATTTTAACAAAAAAAGTTTTGATTAAAAATAAAATAAATAAACAAGCACACTATTAGGACTGCAATCAATACAATGCCCCTGCCTTGCTCTAGATTGTTGAGGTAATTTAATATTTTTCAAATATCAAACCACCACCAAGAAGTGTTGGATTTAATCTCTGTGAGATTGAATATGTAGCCTCAATGTGGTATGATAGCAAGTAGGCCATACCTAATTCGTAGTTTACTGGGAGTCAAGTTTAAAGCACCACTAAAGCCTTGTATTAGAGAGGCTACCTGGAAAAATACTAGGCAAGCTTATGTATATTGCATTTTACATACATTCAAGTTCTCCATTTATTTACACTATAAGTAATCGGTTAGGAAGGAGGAATGTATAATTTAGAGTAAATGAGCCCACATTTATGAGGAAAGAGAGTAGGACATTATTTAGAAAAAATACCCTCAGTGAACTTGGCAGGAATTTGAATCCTAACCTTTCTGTAACTGGGAAACCAGATTAAAATAGTGTAATGCCTTAGACTGTGTGACCACTAGGTGAAGGTGATTTATAACTAATATTAGTAGTAGAGAATGTCTGTTTTTACTAGGCCTACTTAAGTAATTTGCAGTATTTGTTTTTTGCCAGAATTTAAATAAAAAATATTTATTTCACATTTAATGCCTTTTAATAAATTTTTCCTCTTTTATTCCTTGAAAATTGGGGTCAAAAACTTTAGAAATCTAAACAATATCGAAAAATTTTAACTATACTGAACCTCTTCATTTTTATATATTTTTATATCTTATGCTAGTTTTTTTTAAGTAGTTAGTCTTTATTCTGATTTTCTACTAACAAAAGTTAATTACCCAGGTGTGTGCTATGGTGATAACTTAAAGCAAAGGTCGGCAATCTTTCTGATACCATGAGTCGTATGGGCTTAAAAATATATATATATATTGGGTGGGCCAGTTTGAAGAAAAAAAATGTATCAAGCAAAAAAATTATACTTTATATTTCTTACATAGAGTGGCCTAATTAGTTACTAACCTATTTTTATGAACACAATAATTATTGTTTGTTTGCTAAATCTTTTATGGGCCAGATAAAATCAATCGGTGGGTCGTGGGTCGTAGGTTGCTGACCGCTGCCTTAAAGGGTGCAAACAGATAGATTTCTTCACAATGTGTTCCACCTCATCCATAAGCCTACTTGCAAATTTTGGTGCATTTTTAAATTACTCCATATTTATTATTTATTTAGATAATTATCCTGCGCTAAGCCCCAGTGAAAGATTCATACAAAAGTAAAATCATGGCAAATTATCTCAAGTACTTGCACCAGTGATAGGAACAGAGTATTACAACTCAGCAATCTTTAAGAAAATTAAACTTGAAATAAAATAGGGCTTGAATCTAATTATTACTGACTCACTACATTCAAATTCATTAGGATAATTTACATGTTAATATATGCTCTAATATTGCACTTTTTATTTAGAATCATAATCAAAAATGTGGAGGGATTGAAGCAAATCATGCAAACTATTAAATTATTATTATTATTATTAGCACTGTTCGGGTTATAGGCACCAAACCATTACAAAATGTGTTTTTTTAACAAATTCTGAAGTAAATACCAATCCCTATTTAACAGTAAGAATCTTTATATTTGAATGCGCAGTTTCGCCTACGATTTCTATGCAAATTCTAAATAATAAATTACAACTTGTTTCCTTATTTAGCTGCAGACGACTTTCCAAGGGAAAATGTGGGTTGGTCCAAACCAATAAATGCCAGTCGGTAGGCCTCATCAATATAAATATTCCCAACTTGACAACCGTTGTTAAACTCGTTTAAATAATTACCTAGCGCATTAATTAACAGCAACAAATCTGACTTGAATCAAATTTTTAATTCGGCCCGAATCGATTCTGGTTGTCAAATAGATGTGAAAATGCTAATGAAGCTTACCAAAAATAAACCTGCCACTTCAACCAATCCTTTTTTATGCCTTGCACAGATAGAGATAACTTCTATTGTTTATGATTAAAAGCACTCTTGTTTTGTTCAAAATTCAAGACAAACGTTGAATTAAAATATACTATTCTAAACGTTATTAAAATTCACACTGCAATGTTTACACTTACCTTCCGTATCTGCCATTTTCGTTGCTCCGAGCAACCTGAAATCTTAGCTTTGATTGGTCACAAACATTTAATGGTTGCTATAACAACACTAATATCTTTGTTTACAAACAAATGAAGTTCAAAATTAACCATAATATTGGTGGTCTCAAAAGAAAAACTGTTTGTAAATCAGTTTTATTTCTTATAAGTTTATTTTAGTTATTAATAAAATGTCCAATTCAAGTCGCATGTCCTTGGCGATGTGTAAACATGTAAGTTATTTCAGGTAACATTTACTTAGTTTAATTTGTTTTCATGAAGTTCTAAACAATTAAAGTAATAATTGATAGTTTATGATAAGACCCACTTGTTAAGTAAAAATCAAAACTACATAACTAACATTAGTAGCTTAAAATTTGTTCTATCCATAGGAAACAAAAATGTATCGAGTTATTACTAAAATATAATTGTTTTAATTTATTTGCCACACAATTACAATTATAAAAAATACGAGAATATACCAAAATAGTATTATGATCACAGTTAAGTATTTCATAAAGACTCATTATAAGTGAAAAAATAGCCCAGTGAAAACTGTAGTTCAAATAAAAGGTGGTGCATTATAATTAACGACAAGACACTCATCCCAGAAAGCCCAAGGACAACTGTGACACTCTTTTCCATCTATATACAGGCCATAATTACTTTGCTTCTCACCTATCTACAAGTTTTAACTATATAATAACATACATCTCATTGTGTAGGCTTACTTTGTACAGAAGCTGATTCTACAATATAATGGTAATCTAGTCCACAACACTTTAAAGAGCAGTGATTTAACCCGGCACTATTGAGATGCAAGAAGGCAAATTAACATGTACACATTTTAGACACAGTCAAACCCCGTTATATGCGGCAGATGCATTCCCAAGAAATATTGCATATAGCGATTCCCCATAAAACGCGATTCTCTTAACATATAAGGATAAGGAATATGATTTGTTTGACATCATTGGTTTTGTGCAAAATCTTGTTCAAGGGATGGGGTGTATTCCAATTTATTCAATAAATTGCAGCTAACCCTTAACTATAACATTTTTAATAATACTTTTTGCTGTGTTTATTAGGTACGCCTACAGATATCTTAAATAATTATATTGAATAAAATAAAAACTTACAGAAACAACCAACGTAGGCCTAAACCTAATGAAAATAAATAAAGAATTGTAATGTTTTTATTATTTATAATCATAACAAGCATATTTCTAATCAATGTCGGATGATTCTGGTGAAATTATAAGCAGCTGTCTCCTCGTTGGAGATAAAAATGGATGAGCAGGATTCCTGGTTAGTATGTACCATGTAGTCAGAAACGATGAGTCAGCAGGGATTCAGGAATCAATTGAAGTATCACTGTGTTGTTATGTAAGGAACGCTTTAATGGAAGGTTGAGTTGTCATCTTTAATTTTTTATTGTACAGATCTTTGTAACATATCAGCACATGCTCTACTTCGCTCCTCACTTAATAACTTCTCAATAAGTCAGGGTCATGTTCATCAAAAATATCCATTGCTGAGTCAATAATTTTGAAGGCTTGAGACATAACCTTTGCTGTGAAGGTTCTCAGATACTCTATTTTTTCTAGATTCAATTCTGATTACTCTTTAATATTTTCCTATTCAATAGCCCTAAGATCTTCGTTTGTCAGATCTACTTTATTAGAGGTTAGGAACTCATTTACATTTTCTTCGTCACCATCTGTAAATCCAATTTGCTGTGCCCTGTTTATAAATTTATTTTGCTACTGAGCTCCACTGCAACATCAGGACAGTGTCAGGACATAGTTTTTTCCATACTCATTCCATGCATCGAGGAGTGAATTCATTCGAGGCCTCATCAAAAAATCACGAATTTTCCTTGCACCATCACACCATTTCCCCTTGTAAATTAATATCTCCAGGTTTGTGAATATGTGGATAGCAAAAGATTGTATAACAGGGCTTGCCTGTATTCTATCTTTCTAGACTCCACAGCAATCAAGGACAAGTTTTGGACATATTTCAAATCCTTGTACTCCACGGGAATCAAGGTGAATACCACGATGGTATGGCATGGACTGATAAAATATTCAGTAACCTTGTTAGCAGATTATCAATAGACCACTTAGGGCCAAGTATGAGAAATCTCGCTAGCAAGACAAACAGTTTGTTAATGAATGCTAACACAAACATACTGGGTTCAGAAACTCTTAATATACAAAACTACCGTATCTAGTCTATAACCTAGGCCAACCTACAAATGTTTTTAAATTTTGAAATAAACTGGCTGATTCTTAGAATAACCAGTAACTTGTTAATCAGTTAATAAATCAATAAGGTGCTGAAACCCTTGTGTCAACATGGTACTGTAATGATAAAAATAATACTGCATGGCCCACGGCAGGTCAACCAGGGGAGTTGAGCTATGAACTAATTGATGATGCACATTAGGCCCAAGGGTTGTTATTTAAGTGGAACAATTCAGAGTTATTATGTTTATTTAAGTTTTTAAATTAAATTACAGTCCTTAATTTATATGACTATTATATATTTGGTACAGTTACAATATTACCACCAGCAATCCTACCCACAAATTTTGTTTTGTATAGCAAATAGATTTAAGAAAAATATTCCCTAAAGATTATACCATATTGAATTATTGAATTCATACATTACCATCTTCGGCTAGTTGGCTATAATTTCTGTTTCTTCTGAGAGAATATTTAAAAAATATATATATTTTGGTAAGGCCTAATCTACAAACTTTTTATCCATGTTATGCTTATTCCTTAAACTCGAACTCCATAAGAATACATATAAGTTGAAAGGCCATTGCTATGGATGAATATGAATAGCCATTCACTGGTAAACAAATACATTACCATTAGGGTGTGCATCGAAAGTAAAACATCATAGTCATTATGATACAATAATCCTATAGTAGCCCAAAACTATTTGTATTTGTTTTCTAAACATATTCACCATTCTTGTCTTTTATTAGTAATAATAACTGCACTATTAATGAACATAGTCAGGGTGCATGACAAGATAACATATATTTGCACTCTAGGAAGAATTACCATTCAAGTGCAAACCATGTGAACTATCACAATTAATATTAAAAAATGGTCACATTTTTGTTAACGTTCAATAATATTCTCATGTTGCTGCCTTTTCAGATTGTATATTACTTACCCTTAACCATACCGGTACCTACAGGTAATCAATCAAATGACACAAAATAAAGAATGTGAATTTTAATTAAACACACCATTAGTAAATATGGAAAAATCAAAATAAACTTAATTTACTAACTAACACAACAAAACTTACCAACAATAAAATCAAGTGTTCTAAATATATCTGATATTATCTTAATCAGGAATTAACTTATTTTGAAAAAACATCCCCATTATTTTTTGGTGTGTAGATCATTCGGCCTGTTTTATTGTGCTAAAAAATTCACTAAATTAATGCCATTGATACCTCAGTCACATGTTTAGTTCTAATGACTCAAACCATTGGTTCTGATCAAAATTACAATACCAAATTGACTTTTTTAGGTGACACGTATCCGTGGTCCGAAGCGGAGCATTTCACATAGCACCTGCCACAAGTCATGTATCATGTCGCCTGTGGATCCACCTCCTCCCCCGCCCCTTACTAAAGCCACTCAGCTAGATGGAGTTAAGAAGATCGTCATGGTCAGCAACAGGACCAGGTTTGTTGCATTTAAAAATACACATCATCATCATCATCATCATCATCATCATCATCATCATCATCATCATCATCACCATCACCACCACCACCACCACCACCATCACTGAGTCTTACTACCCGTTCACTTACGCTAGTGTGTAATGGTAGGGTGATTTGTGAGATGAAATGGAGGACCTACAGTTTAACGTGGGATCCGAACCACGGTGGAGGCCTGGAATTCCACACATTCACAAATACTCAGACCGCTCAGCATTCAACCAACAGAATATTTTAGCTCAAGTTTTGCGAGCTGAAACAGTAGTCTAACATTTATATTAATATGTTGGAAAGTTTTTCTTCTTTTGCTTAATTTTTCATATTTGCACATTTTTTATTTTTTATTTGTAAGATAAATCTAATTTACTTTTGGTATTAGTTCAAATTCGGACATACTCTCATTCTATTAAACAAATTTTACTGCTTGATGCTCACAAAAATGAATATAAAACACCAAATAACATACAAAGTATTTATCAACAAGTTAATATAAAAATAAAACCACCAGACTATCTCTTAGACCTCAAGCTATGAATCAATTTTATGTTGTTGATTGAAAGTGAATATGATGTCTCTGAACACTTACTAGAGAACAGTTCAAAGCAAAAGTTATAAGACCGCATTTCCTAAGCTGAGGAAAATAAAGTCTTATAAAATCCTTGACATCACATCAAAGTCAGCGTTAATTAGTTTATCAAACTTATTTATATCAAAAAATATATTATATTTAATTAAACTCAGTCGTACATGGCATACTCCCTGAAATCTCTGGCATATTCCTAGGATTTGGTAAACACTGATTTAAACCACTCAAATACTAGCAACAGTAGATCTTATATATGTGCTCTCTTGGTATTCTGCTATCTCCAGAAACGCACTGTCCCTGCAAATGATGGAAGACCTGATCCACCACATCACCTTCAACCAGGATGACCCCAACCTTAGATGCATCGTACTCTACGGGGAGGGAAAGGTCTTCTCTGCTGGACATAACCTCAAAGAACTGGTTAGTGCCTTCGAGTTATTACTTACTTCTGAACGGATCCCATTCAATGGGATTTGCTTAAAACAACACAACCCTTGGTGAATTTTTCTATAAACTATCTGGAATGTAAGCAGGGTCCCCTAGAACTAAATTATTGACTCCGCAAATCACCCTACCATGTGGGCTGGCTTTAATAAACTTTATTTAAACAGGTGTTATTTGCAAAGGGCATATTTATAATAAGGTCAAAATTTCAGAATGTGCAATAGTATTTTTAAATATTTACATTTAAATTTGAAGCAAAATATTTTTAAAATGTAGCTTATAAAATTTTAAGTGTAAAAATATACAATTAAGATTAAGATCCATATTTTCATCCAATGTGTAGATTTCAACCATGCTGATTTTGCTTTAATTATATTACAGTGTTCTCTCATAACCAACCAGGGTTTAAACCAGGCTTTCTTGTAAGTGACTGCTCATTGTCTGATATAAAATACCAACAATCTTGATTTTTTGTTGTTAAACATTGCTGTCTTAGGTTAAGTTAGTTTGTAGGAGCCATACATAAAGACTAATGTATTTCTTCCATGAATTTGGCCAATCTTTTATAAGGAAAGTTAGCAAAATAAATAGAAAGAGAATGGAAGGAGGAAAAATAATGTTTTTAGCTTGCAGCTCTAAATCTTGGGCGGATATCAGCAAATGTTTATGAAAGGCACATTAAATACCCAATATGATACTTACAAGTTGACATAAAAAATATATTTTATAAGACATCCACATTTTTCGACTCACACACGCTCATTGATGTTCCAGACACACAAAGATGGTTCCGATTACCACCACCAAGTGTTTTCAACATGCTCCCGCCTAATGTTGGGGATCCTACAGTGCCCTGTGCCTGTTATTGCCGTGGTCCAAGGTTTGGCAGCTGCGGCTGGCTGTCAACTGGTTGCCACCTGTGACATCGCTGTCTGTTCTGACACCAGCACTTTCTCCACACCTGGGTATACACTCTCTTAGTTATCTAGCACCATTTCAAGTCCCCACTGAACGTATTGAAGACCTTACTGTTTCATCTTTGAATACTAGCAAACATAGAGATGTGCACAAGAACAGGTGGGTCCAGGTTTCTTTAAAAGAAATTCCCTGTGAGCCCCTTAGCTTGTGTTTGTGTGAAATTTCTTTAAAATACAATATAATGCTCATATTCAGACTATTAAGTGTATTCACGGGTAAGAGGCGCCTACTTTTATGTCCACCTTCCCCTTGCCCTTTAAATACTATGTTTGTGCACATATTTGATAACATTTTACAATTTTATAAATGGGACAAGGTACAGGAATTATATAAATCTATTTACCTGTAAAGAGAAAAGAGTGTTTCCTTAAAGAGTGGCTTGATTTAATCTCAGAGTTGGTAAATTGTTGTGGCAATAAATTGTAAAAGATAAATATAAAATAATAGATTATTGGAGATGAAGCTTTGCTCTGCTGTGTTTCTGCTATAGCGCCAACTTTGGCATATTCTGCTCGACACCCGGCGTGGCGGTGGGAAGGGCTGTCCCTAGAAAGGTTGCGGCCCACATGCTCTTCACAGGCATTCCCCTAACCGCAGAGGAGGCCATTGGTGCAGGACTAGTTAGCAAGGTTGTGCCTGAAGAGAACATGGGTGAGCGGCATCAATATTCATCCTAGTTGAAAGTGTTGAGGTTCTTTTAAGGGTTCATGTCACAAAGTGAGAATGCAGGCCAAGAAAGCATACTAGTTCATTATAAGTAACAGCAAGCCTTACTGTGTAAAGCTCATAAAAATATATAAAAAGTTTGTTTATTTATTTTTTAGTAAATATTCTCCAGTGCTTCAACATTATTGTCACATATATTTGCTGGGAAATCCCACAAAACCCAACCAGCATAAATTAAGGAACAACCAGTACAGTTGACATCAGTGATGGATTAATGCATAAAAACTACAAGGTCCCAGGACAAGAAGGCCAAAACAAAACTATGGTGTATTATTTTGACATACATGTTTGACTGTTGACAAATTTTCTCAGACATTAATGCAACAGACTGAGTCATGGAGGATTGTGTCACGGGTTTGGGCAAGTCCATAGGTATTTCATTTGGTAGAGCATTGATGTAAGGTCTGGAGTTTGAATCCTTGTCCGGACACATTTTTCAAATGTATGTTAACCCCAGTCCTGTGTCTCCTACAGATGAGGAAGTGGCCAAGATAGTTCAGGCTATCACCTGCAAGAGCCGTGCTATCGTTGCCATGGGCAAGAAGTTCTTCTACCAGCAGCTCGAGGCAGACATAAAGACTGCTTACAGGTGATTCACTCAGAACTATGTTGGCTTTCTTCGTCAAATTTACTCTTAGTAGTTTATTTTTCCTTTTTCTATAGTTTTTTCAATTTCTTTTATTGTAAAATTATTTAGCCACTGAGCCACCTCATTTTTAAACATCAGAACTATGTTTAGTAAGAATATGTCAGGATGAACCTTATTTAAAACACAACCATAATAATAATAATAATAATATTTTACTATAGTAATATATTAATATTACTTTTTCTTATATTGTGTTTGTTCCTTTGTGTTTTTCTTTCCACCTTTCCTATACCTTCTTCCAAATATCTCATCTCATAAAATGAAAATACAAAAACATAGAGAAATATTATTTTTTCGGTATTGATCAAAAGTAACAGCTACAAATCACATGACTTGACATATGAATATATAAAAATATGTTTAGTAACTATTGTAACTGTTGAACACAGTACTTCCTACCATGTTCCTAATATAGATTTTTTTGTACTGAATAATTCAAACTAAATTATCTCTGAAGATCAGATGAGTGTAAATTTTAAGAAAATCCATTAGCATTTACCTATAGGAGGACTGGTAAGTCATATTTTAAGAAAAGTGGTGGTAGTGGGAGACATGATTTTTTCCAAAATGTGATTTCTCATCTTTTCTTCAGTCAAATACAGTTACATTAAAATCACCTCTCATTATATTGAGTAGTTAATGCCCCTAATGCTGACACTAGAACAAGTCTTATGAATCTTTTGGTGATATATTGTAGTGGTGTGTTGCAGGCTGGGGGAGGAGGTGATGGTGAACAACATCGGGCTGGCAGACGGACAGGAGGGCATACGCAGCTTCATTGAGAAGAGGAAAGCCAACTGGAGCCATGGCTTTGAGAAGGCCCATTAGAACCGCATCGAGGAGAGGGAGATGGCATGACATTAGGAGTCTACATGGCCTCTAGTGGGGTCTCACTCTAGAGAGAAGCAGATCACAGTACTCTCACCGAGAGATGTCGATTCATGGCAGTTTTTGTATGGGAACGCTTATTTACTATACTATATATGGGAAAGAGGAATATGAACAAATAAAGTGGAAGGTATAGGAAAGATAAATCAAAACAAATAAAGTGAAAGGTATAGGAAAGAGGAATAGAAACAAATTAAAAGGAAGGTACAGGAAAGAGAAATAGGAACAAATAAAAGGGAAGATGCAAAAAAGAGAAATATGAACAAATAAAAAGGCACAGTAAAGAGGAAAAGGAAAAAATAAAAGTGAAGATACATGAAAGAGGGTTATAGGTACAAACAAAATAGCTCTAAAAAGACTATTTCACACTTTACACTGCTGCCACTGGACAAAGAGCTAATGACTGCATCTTAGAGTTCAACTAAGCAATATTGCCTGTTCCCTCGACCTAGGTGTCATTCTATCAAAACTCTGTGGAATAGAGTATGAAACATGCAACGCAACTTCCTAAAAGAGGAAACCAAAACACAAGAGAGTAAAAGTAGCGATTGACATAAAGGTATAAGCTTAAGCTTAATTTTAATTAAGCTAAATTTGCAAATGATGCTAATCCAAGATAATCTATGAGAATGCATCTTTAAAGCAACTTAGAGTCTTTTCGGCAAGGGATTGCACTGAAGTATGCACCAACTCGCCCTAAGTGGTCACCAGTAATGTGTTTTATAAGTTTCCATGGTAATGTCAAGTTGTCCAGTTTCCGGCTGCGAATAAGTTGTAAATTTTGACAGGTGGGAACAAGGTGCCTCTGTTGACGGAGTATTTTCTAACTGCCTAGTGTTGGCCTCTCTCGACTTGTAAGGTGGGAAGCTAGTTTTGTAGGTTTGGCTTTACTTCCTTTATCATCCACCTTCTTTCTCTTCATATTCACAATTAATTACCAGTCTCATAGTTTTATTAGGTACTCTGTTATTTATCAGCTTCTTCTCTTTTTTTTAAAGCACTGAATCTTACTTCTCTTTCGGCTGATACAATTTCTTATTATTATTCATAATTATTTTAATTTATGGGCTGCTCATTGGGTTTAAAACTGGATTATGGCAGGTGTGTTTGGCTAGTCTTTAATATAGTACTGGCTTGAGCTATTAACAACTTACACTAACAAATCTAATACCACAGGTAACTAATTCATTTTAAGAAAATGTACCCTATTTTTACTGAAAATTGGGGGAAAATAACTTAGCTGAATCCTGGCCTGGGTCAATGCTGTGCATTAACACAATAGTTGACTTAAAAACTAACTTAACCTAGGCCATCAACACTCAATATTACATACCCTGCTATGCTAAGTCACAGCATTGTGGTTTATTTTAAAACTATCTGTTTACTGTCATTGTATTAAAATCTTACATTTATAGACATTATTATTACTATTATTATTATTCTGTGATTTACTTGTTAGAAACTAGTTCCCTGTATAGTGGCACCATCACAGCACAATGAAGAATAAGCATCATCATAATTTAGTATAGTACTATAGACAAGTGTAGTCAAACATGCGGCTCTATTTCTTCCCTGCCAATCTCAATGAATTCTTAAACCTATAATAAAAAAAGGCACTATCGAAAATCTTACAGCACAAAAACATGCTCAGTAATCTCACTAGATATATAGGTGAGTCATAGTAATACTAAATTGTGCTTGTATATGGTTTCAAGTAATTTTGTTAAGTTACATGTTACTTGTTTCTTTTCATTACATTTTTAGTTTTATGTGACCTGTCATGTTTGTTGCACTATTTAGATTGTCCTATGAGTAATTAAAGGTTGAATCCACTGGTATAAACCATAATATGGTGGTTTAATCTCTAGTCTGGCAATGAAACAACCTGAACTTTCAGTTAGGTGGCATGGCACTCTTAAGTATTTTGTTGTATTTAATTCTCTTTTTTAAACATTTACTTGTAATAATTAGTACATTATGTTATGTATGTACTCGATTTTATGTAAGATATATGCACTAACTGAAAATGTTAATTATCTGTTACATAACTATTCTAGTTTAAGAAATTATTCAATGGGTGATATTATTGTATTTAATTGCATGTTTTTTGTAAAACAAGGGCTGAACAGGGATCGAACTCAAGATCTAGCACTAGATCACTGATCTCCAATGATGTGACCATTCCTAAGGGACAATTGGTTGCCTCATGATGAAGTAGTTAAAACTCTTGACTACTATAGTCAAAAGACCTTGGGTTCAATCTTCAGCAAGATTGTTGATTTATGACCACAGCCATAAAATATATTTACTGGAATATATGTAATAAGTGCTACATTTTTTCCATGAATACTTTATTCTTGTTAATTGCATTCAGATGTATTTAAAAATGTTAATTACTTATACAGAGAGGCATCTTATAATCAATGAAGGTGCTCTTGTTTATGGTAGAGAATACTTGAGGAACTAAATTTGCCAAGTTCTAGGATCTCCCCAAGTCTCTTCTTGGTTTATTAGAATTTACATTAAATAGGAGTAAACATATTATATGTTTTTACTTTTAATCTTTAAACGCTTTTTTATATTTGGCTCCCTATATTTCAGTACTGGCTATGAGTAATTTATATTCTAAAAAGAAAATATCTACCTATATATTTTTCTGGGTGGGGAATGGGGCTGGGAATTAAACACTGACCTCCAAGATCAACGTCTGCTACAACATCCAATATGGTGGTTGAACAAAGAAAGAACATTATTTTTTGAATCATTTTAATTCAAACAAGAGAAAAATGATTACAAATGAGATTTAAAAAAAAGCTTTGCTAGCTACAAAACCAACTTGCTCTGAACTTGATCACTCTCACAGTTGATTGGACAAGGAATTGGCCCACAGGATTAATGCCTTGTAGCAATCTGAACAACTATGTCTCGGGCTCAAAAGAAGCAGAAGGGTTCTCATTCCTGGTTTATTTGAATTCATAAAGTTGATTTGTATTCTGCAAATTATGTCTTTATTGAACATTTTTAATGTGAGAGAGATAGAAATGTTGATGTTGGAAGGCGGATGCTCATAAATCTTAATGGCTCAGTCACTTCATAAAGCATATTTTTCCTCAAGATTTATCCTAACAATTGTTTTGAAAAGTTGTGACGAGAGATAGAATTTCCTTGGTCACTAAGTTGACCTGGGCATTTGTAAGAAATTGTTAGTTCCCAGTCATTTAACCAGGCCATGCTGTAGCTATTTCTGAGCTAAATGTAGAACTTTACTATTTTTATTTGTAACAATTAGTTGGCTCTATGAGATTTAAGACAAAAATAGATATTTTTTTTGTTTAAGTCTCCCACTCCTCTCATAATATTTTATGTTATCCTGTTTATCTATCCAGCCAAATGGCAGAAATATCTTTTGGTTTGCGGAAATTGGGTTATTGGTACAAACTTATCCTAAGACTCAAAAATACACATTCAACTTTACAAGGGGTGTAATCTCTTCCTAAATAATACATTTTTGTCTGCAAAGATTAATAATTGCTATTCTAAATATTAAAAGTAGCTGCATATATGAGAGAACATTTAAATCCCAAGCTAACAAACTTAAATTAAGCTGCTTGCCTTAACTTAAACAACTTGATTGTTTGGGTCCATTCATTCTTAACTCCACAACAAGAAAATAAAATAGTTTGGCTAGCTGTTACTCACTTGCTAAATTTTGTTTTTATTATATTTTGAAGAAGGTGCAGGTAAAGGTGGCTAGATATAAATAAAAAGGAACAAAAACAATATTGCATTTACAATGATGATTGGATATGATCATTGTAAGAGCCATTTTGTGTTAGTTCCTTTTATATATTTCTATCCACTTTCCATGTATCTTCTTCCAAATATAATACAATTATCTCAAAGTGAAAAGGGGTTTTTCTTAAAGGAGTATGAATTTGGTTTAGGTTAGTTTTTGATGGGAGTATACAATTACGTCGCATATCCATTACATCGCTTTTATGGTACAAATACATTGCAGGTCCGTAACATCACGTTTCCCCCCATCTCTCTACACACAACTAACCCTACTCTGATGTACAACCAATAAGAATGAAGGGTCAGCTGACTCCCATCAGGAAGGGGAGATTTTCTAGCTTGCCAAAAATCTTATGTCCTTAAAAATCTTTGAGACTTGAATTTTTAAATTCAAATTACTGTGGTGCAACGAAAATCAAAGATGAAATAATAAAATAAGAATATAATCTACAAATTAAAAATACACCTTTTTATCTAGACAATTTTTTCCAGAGAAGTAAAAAACAAAATTATTGTGTATTTATTTTAGGAGTGTTGTAGATCCAGTTGCCTAGGCATCTTGGTTATAGGTGAAGTTTATTTAAGTTTTGAATAAGTTACATTATTATTTCAACCAGCCCTACCTTAATAATGAAAATCTGAGGGGAGAGTCAGGCACGTTATCCTTCCAACCAGCCCCACCTTCAAATTAGAGTCAGAGGTGAGAGTCAGGCATGCTATCCTTTCAACCAGCCACACCTTCAAACTAGAGTCAGGTATGCTATCCTTTCAACCAGTCCTACCTTAAAAGGGAAAATCTGAGGGGAGAGTCAGGCACGTTATCCTTCCAACCAGCCCCACCTTCAAAGTGAGAGTCAGACACACTATCCTTTCAACCAGTCACGCCTTCAAAGTGAGAGACAGAGGGGAGAGTCAGGCACGCTAGCCTTCCAATCAGCCCTAACTTCAAAGTGAGAGTCAGACACACTATCCTTCCAACCAGCCCCACCTTCAAATTAAAGTCAGAGGTGAGAGTCAGGCATGCTATCCTTCCAACCAGCCCCACCTTCAAACTAGAGTCAAACATGCTATCCTTTCAACCAGCCTTACCTTAATAGGGAAAATCTGAGGGGAGAGTCAGGCACGTTATCCTTCCAACCAACCCCACCTTCAAACTAGAGTCAGGCATGCTATCCTTTCAACCAGCCTCACCTTTATAGTGAGAGTCAGAGGGGAGAGTCAGGCACGCTAACCTTCCAATCAGCCCTAACTTCAAAGTGAGAGTCAGGCACACTATCCTTTCAACTAGCCCCACCTTCAAACCAGAGTCAGGCACGTTATTCTTCCAACCAGCCCCACCTTCAAATTAGAGTCAGGCATGCTATCCTGTCAACCAGCCCTACCTTCAAAGTGAGAGTCAGAGGTGAAAGTCAGGCATGCTATCCTTTCAACCAGCCCCACCTTCAATGGCCTCCACCGTGGTTCGGATTCCACGTTAAACTGTAGGTCCTCCATTTCATCTCACAATCACCCTACCATTACACATTAGCGTAAGTGCGTATAACCCGAAAGGGTAGTAAGACGCAGTGCTAATAATAATAATAATTAATATATATATATATATATATACGCCCCTTCATTCTTATTGGCTGTACGTCAAAGTAGGGTTAGCTGTGTGTAGATAGGTGGGGAAAACGCGACGTGATGGACATGTGATGTAATGGTGCTCTTCCGTTTTTGATATGCTTTTGTCTGGGCATTGTTGATCATTTACAAGTGAACAACACCTGCTTAAATATTTAAACACGTGCACTACCCCTAATCTAGCCATGTTTGCTTTGATGATGATTGATGATTACATGACACCCTCTTTTGCAAATGTTGACACTATCATTGCTAAGAGCGGCGGCAGATTGGTTGGTATATCTCACTGATAGGCTCACACCCTGGAGATTTTTTTATAATAAACATTAATTCGTAACTTTTAAGAAGTTTTCTGAAAAGAAAAGTACCTGTATATATAATTTTGTAATATTTAAACAAAAGATAAATATTGTTTCATTTCAAATGTTCTAAAACAGGAATAGTTCTATATTTTATAATATTTTTACCAACTGAATGATTGGAAATCCCCTTTTAGCAGGGAATATGATAATTTTGTGAAATAAGAATGAACATATCACAAGTTTATATTAATATATATTCATATTATCATTTAGACACTGTGTGCACAAATATTGATATTATTGCCAAATTTGGGTTTGGGATTTGTGTAGTCACTATTTAGGGGTACTATTGTACACCTTTGCTCACAATACACAACTGTACAATATTATTATATAGAAATGTAATAAAGTATTTTATCAAAATTCAAACTACAGTTTTTTAATGTAGGGCCTACTACTATTACTGCTTGTTTGTAATTCACTATTGCTAAATGAAAACCTTCATATAATTACAAAGAATGTATATCATTTTCTCTTTAAGTACTTTAATACTTTTATTTTTAAAAGGCCTAGTTTTTATCTCCTAGATTGACTATAGATTTTTATTTATAATACTAGTATGTTTAGAATTTAAAACAAATAAAAATAAATATGAACTAAAAAAACACTGATTTTTTAACACAGGGGCTTAAACAAAATCCAAGGTGTAGGAATGAGTAGAGTAATTAAGTAAATGCATCAGCATTCACTTGGAGTTGGAATGGGAAACCAAATTTTATCAATCTTATTTTGGCACTGTCACATTGATTCAACAATCAAAATTCTGTCTCATTGGGGCAGAAGGGGAAAGAGAGCAATAGAGATAGTACAGTAGCATAACTATGGTGAGTCAGGTGGGGCATGTGCCCTGGGCGCCTATTATTAATTTTAAATCAGCATGATAAGTCATCAGTTTTAGTACCATTATAAAATTCAGCCACATTAATTAACAGCTTTCAAGTGGCGCTATTTTTTTATATCAGCCCTGGGCACCATAAACCCCTATCAAGCATAGGTATTCCTCTGAACAGATAGCCCTGCTGAAAAGGAGATGCTTTTTCCCCAATTACTTTTTAAACTAGCCAAAGAGTATACTTTTAGGGTAATGCAAGAGAGAAGGAAAGGGTTGACATTAAACTGTATAAAGCAGCTATTAGGATATGCAGATGATTTAGCTTTGTTGGGCTATAGTAATAAGGTTCTGGCAATAAATGCATAAATTTTATTAGAGTCTAGTAAGGAAATAGGTTTAGAAGTGAACTTTAAAAAGATTAAGTATATAATTGCAAAGATTGAGAACAATAATCTAGATATTACTGCAAACAACATTTCATTTGACAGGGTTAATGAGTTGAAACAATTTAGGAACAGTCTTAACTAGCAATAACAACATTAGAGTGGAAATAAGGAAAATAATACAGTCGCAAAATGCATGTTATTACTCGGTTAGTAAGTTGTTGTCAACTCGCCTTTTTTTCAAGGAATGTTAAACTTAAAATATACAAAACAATCATTTTATTGGTTGTTCTCTATGGGTGTGAAACATGGTCTCTTAACTTACATGACAAAAGAAAAATTAGGGTATTCAAAAATAAGGTGATTAGGAAGATATTTGGTGCAAAATGGGATGAGACTCCTGGGGAGTGGAGAAGGTTACATAATGATGATTTACATACCCTTTACTCATCACAAGACATTGTTAGGATTATCAAGTCTTGTACAGTAGCCCCATGGCTTCTTTGGTGCTGGCTGACAGCTTTGAAAAGTTACCAGACCAAATTATGTATCCCTACGCTGAACCATATGATCTGCAAAAACATGTGTTTAGCAGCTGTCACTTCTGACAGTCAAAATTTTCGGTATATACCTAAATGTTGACTGTCAGAAGTCAGTTGTGAGCTGTCAGTCAGAACCAAAGAAGCCATGGGGCTACTGTAGATTACAGTGGGCAGGACACACAGCGCAAATGAATCATGCTTAGGGTATTGAATGGTAAACCCGATGGGAAGAGATCATTGGGTAGACCTATGCAGATGGAAGGATAACATTAGAATGGACATGAAAGAGATGGGGTGTACTGAGGTGGACTGGAGGGAACTATCTCAAGATAGGATATATGGTGTATCCTTGTAAGTGCGGCAATAAACTTTCGAGTTCCTAATGTCATAGCGTAAGTAAGAAGAGGATTTAGAACTCAACCGTCCAAACTTCTATGTATACGTGCCATTTTCTCCTTGTGTAGGTTGTGGCTTGTCTGTGGAAGTTGGTTGCCATGACTACTGCATACAAGTCGCACTATTTATTTCTGTTGAGGTTAGGTCTTAATTCACTATACCGTGGAGGAGTTGTTGGTTGAATCACTGTCATTCTTTGTTCAGATAAATAAAATATTAGTTATAAAACTGACTACAACTTTCAGAAATAGGGGTTTAAAAGTAAGGAAATGGTTTATATATGTACACCAAAATGAATTTGGTAGTGTTGGGGCACTCACAGCCAAAATTTAACAAGAATTGTAAACACTTAACAAGAAAGAGCTCAAATCACTTTAAGAGGTTAAGTATCATAGCTATTATCAGAAATAGTCTTAGCTCTGGTTTCAAAAAGTTATCAAATCTATCAAACCATATATTTTACACCTGTCAATGTTGACAACTCTTAAGATAAATGTGAATTTCTATCTTTTATTCAGGTACTCAACAATGGAGTTGGCCTCCTAGGGCCTGAGATCATAGTCGAGTGAATTACAAGTCTCTTGAGTTTCGCCATCCCTCACACCATTTGTAGTGTAAAGTTACCATCCCACAGAGATTTGAACCAAAGTCTCTCTGAGGGGGCTTCACTCACTATCTAAAGTAAAACACAACCACATCAACAGCTCTTGGTGCTGTTACTGTGAGTGCTATCCATGTCTGACATCAATGAGAGTACGACAGAAGTCACCGATGATGGGTGGGAGGCCCGTGAACTCAGACAAGGACGCATGTGCAACACACCTTACTCCGCTGAATTTTGTTCAGACATTGCCACCCAGGAGAGGCAGGAACCTATAAAAAGAGTCCCAACCAACACACCTTGGTTTAGTGAGCCTCACTCAGAAAAAAGTCGGGATCAAGTAAGCATTGACAAGGCCAGTTTGGCTTGTATTAATTATTTGTCCAACAGGTTTGAACAACAGAAAAAAGTATAGTCATGCAAAATTCAATAAACGGTCTCTTCAAGTGTCCAATTCTGATGTCTATAAAAAACTATTATCCTTTCTTCTCAACTTATCACTCTCTAGCAACGAGTGTGTAGCTACAGAAAATCTTTGCTAGCCAGAACATGCTCCAACACTACTCATACCTTCATTTCTGCACTCTACTTGGGCTGCGAAAACAATAACAATATCAATTAAAATCAAATTTCAATTTAATTTATCATTATATTTCAATCAGTCAAGGCTCTTTACAAAACCATTACAATATTGGGACTTGTTGTGTGGGTTCAAATTTATAGTAAAAATTACATAATATGATACCACAATAGTTGTGTGGGTACATACAAAAACATAAAGATAAAAAAAGAGAGTAGAAATTAAGATAAAAGAAAACACATAGAAAAACTCCTTATATCACACAACAATAATCATAAAATATGTAAACAAAACCTGAGCAGTATATAATAGGGTTAGAAGAACATTACAATATAATACTTAACTATTTGGGAGCAAAACCTAATTACCAGTAATTTTAAATAAAGGGGAAAAACCAACACAGAAACCATAGAAAACAAACTATATTACACAATAATAATGTACCAACAACATAGGTATAATCATCCAAAATAAGGATCACAAACTACTAACCAAGTTGATATTTATGTTAGTACCCATACTACAACACTCCAAGATATAGTTGACTAGTTGGTATGTTTTATTATTATTATTATTATCCACCGGGATTTGGGCTGCGGCAACCACTTTAAACTAAAATAGTAAAGATATTAATTCAATTCTAGATTATTGTTTTTATTCAAATTTAATAAAAAGTTCCAGTAAGTTAGTCTGTGAATGCCAATAGTACATCATTTGTGAAGATTTATGATGGCATTAAATGTAAAACCGTCCCAATTGTTGTTTCTTGGTGTTGTTCATAAACAATTTCTTAAGACAACCATAAAATCATTTGTTTAGTGAATTCAGACAGTTACTATCTTTGTAATCTACACAAGTAGCAGGTATAATATCATTTTAAAAACTTATATACATTAAAAATAGACTCCCAGCTGTTGTCTAACAAGCTGAAAGTATTTTTACTCGGGTCAGTAGAAAAGAGAAAGTGATGTTATAAGTGGATTGAATAGCAATTTTATCATCGATAATGTAGCTGAAATGGCTTCAAGATTATATCTCATAGTAATACAAATATAAATACTTTACCTCACCACTTCACCTTACACTGAAACATGGCTTCAGTGGCATTTATGAATGTATTTTGAGGACTTCATATTTGTTGTCTCGGGCCCAGGGGCATCCCGCCGGGCGGGATTGGTGGGTGACCCTTCAACCCCAATGTTGGTTGAAAACTTGAAAGTTGTGAATTTTGAGGTCTGGAGTTGGAAAATTCAAGACTTATTCTGTACCCAATTACTTTCATTTATTAAAGTCCTTAACCACAGACTTGTACAGACAAATTAAAGATTTTCCAACTGTTGATCCCTACTCTACAAAAAATCCCATCTTCAAAAACGTCAAACATTTAAAGGAGATTCCTTGTTTAGTAGATTGTGGAAATCTTAGTTAATCAAGTAGTCTAGTAGCGCCGTTGTCAGTAGGCAGAGACAACGGTCGATGAGTGTATGCCGAATGTGGTATGGAAACGAATCATAAGGGAACATGAGCTGCCCAGTAGCAAAATTTCTCAGCCAGCAATGTTTGAAGTAGCAGCAGTGTCAGCTAATGTTTTATTTTAAGGTTTAGTGTTTTTAGTTGTGACTTTCGTGACTGCTAGACTGTCACAGTGTTATTATTCAAATTATCATATGTTCTACAGCCAATGCCTTAATTAGGGCTTTTATTAAATTTTGAAGGCATAAATGCAGTGAATGTTACGCAACATTTTATTGTTTTCTTATCAAAAGCTTTGACTGATGAAATTAGGACAGTGAGGCTAGTGTTAATGTTGACTTCTGAAATCTAGCAAGTATCCATACTAGTTTAAATTTAACTGATGTATCTTATTTAAATATTTATTAAAATAGGCTTTCATGGAAGCGATTTAAATATGCTCAAAGCAACAATGAAGGAAGAGGGGTAAATAGGACTGTGTCACATTGTTACAACTCTTATAATTTTTTATTTGACTAAGCAAACTACATTAACAAAAAATAAGTGGTTTCTTTTACCTTTTAACATTTTAAAATTTGGGATACTTTTTTAAATTTGTTATTTGGTGTTCGATTTGCATCAAATTTCATATAACCATGTTGTTTAGAGTGCTAATTTTGAATTTGCAATCATGTATTTCATAAAATGTTAGGGGAAGCCCCTTTACCCTCACATTCTAAATTACAATATGTTTTGAATAGTTTATTCAAGTACCAGTATTAATATTTTAGGGCAACTTCCATGAGGTTAAGAAGCAGAACATTGTCAGACAGGTATTAAAATACTGTAGAAATACCAATAAATTCCCTTTTTTATTGCTTTATTTTACAGTTGAAAATGTTTTTAAATAATAATGGCCAAATCGCTAATTTTTTGATAAAGTGACGAGCGAGTTCTACATAATATTGCTTCCAAGTGTGTAGTAATAAAGCAGTGGTTTCCAGCCTGTGGGTTGCAGCGTATTTTGTGTGGGGTCACAATATAATTATAATATTATATAATTATGTTTTCAAGCGTTTTAATGATTATAGGAATATGTGTAATTGTAATAGAAATGTAAGTTGTTAAAGTTCTAAAAATAACCTATTTACTCTTAGGATCCTTTTGGCTATTATTATAGATTCTTACCGACTTGTTTACTGTGGCAGACTTATAATGCTGCTAGCATAACATAAAATCATCCCCCAGCCCCGGGCTTGTTGATTCTCTTTTACTACATACCAGTCACACATAATCATTACTATAAGCAGTTTATAATAATTAAAACAAGCATTAGTGGACATGTGGGTTTAATGTCACGCTCTTTTGGTTTGGTTTGTTGGTAAAGGTGAAATAAGGATTATAATTCTGGCCAGGGGTAGTTTATCCTAATATCCCTCCAAGCGAATAAGGGTACATCTCCTCTCAATTTTACCGATCCCAGTGAAAATAACTTAAAAACTAGGATTTGAATGCTTTTGAGTTATTGCAATGGCCGCAGAGAGAAAAGTTGTGGTCATAATGTTGGAAACCACTGTAATAAAGTTAGTTAAATTTTTTAATCTAAAATACATTATTTGAATGATATCTGCAAATCTAAATAAATATATTTAAGCTCAATTGGATATTTACCTCAGATCCAGGTAAACTGAAATTAATAATTCAAGTTATTTCCTTATGCACTCTGTTCTCACCATTGCCCTTGTACTTTCCTTTGCCACTTGGGAATTTTTCTAATTTAAAAATTCTTATAGTTGGGGAAAACACGGGTCCTCCTCGCCCCCCTCCCCCCCTCCAAATATGTTTTGTGCAACGCCCCTGCTCAAGCCACTTTAAATCTGCCAGTCCATCCCTGCTCAATCCATGGATTAATGTTAGTAGCATGGTACCAATTGATATTTTAGTTGAAAGGGTGCGTGAAAAAACTGCGGACAAGATTTGGTATGTACAATGTGGCTTCATGCCAGGTAGAGGTTGCATGGACCAGATATTTGCATTGCAACACATGATTGAGAAATGTATGGCAGTAAGAAATCAAGTTTATTTAGATTTCGTTGATCTGGAGAAAGTGTTCATTCAGGTGAATAGGAGTGGGTATGTTATTGAATGTTCTTAGGAATATGGTGTGGATGCATGGTTAGTAAATGCATTTATAGCGGTGAATGATGGAAGTAACAAAGTGTTAGACAAGGTTGTGTTCTGTTTCCATGGTTTTTTAATGTTTTTATGGAGAGATGTGTATTACTATAGAAATAAAAATAGTTCCATAGCAATGGTTGGTTGTACCTGAAGACCTGTTGTAAAGGGGTGAGACGATGAAGGAACCAGTTAATTGTCCAGGCTGAGGAAAACATTGCGTACTGGTCCAATGATGACTCTTCTTCCACCGCTTACTTGAGTTACCTCGACCCCTGGAGCACCTTCCATTGGCGGGATGACCTTTGGAATGATGACGACTGGCCCATAGAGCAATTGGTTCATTACCAGGACCTTGAGCTGACAAAAGAAGAGGCGGAGGGGGTACTCACAGAAAGGATAATTGCCACATTCAGTTCTCTGCTGGTACCTTGCCCGAACACCACAAAGTATGTGCTTGGCAAACTAGTTCTTCAAAACAAGGTTAGTGCCTTTATCTGACTCTATCAAGTATGTGTTGGGCAAACTAGTGCTTAAAAACAAGGTTAGTACCTTTCCCATACACCATGATGTATGTGCTTGGCAAACTAGTTCAATACAAGGTTAGTACCTTGATCTGACTCTATAAAGTATGTTCTGGGCAAATTAGTGCTTAAAAACAAGGTTAACACCTTTCACAGAGACCTTGAAGTATGTGCTGCACAAATTAGTTCTTCAAAACCAGGTCAGTACCTTTTTTGACTCTGTCAAGTATGTGCTGGGCAAACCAGTGACTAAAAGACTCCTTGAAGTATACTTAAAATGCAGAGAGACAGTTCTTGCACTAAAGTATGATCTTTTCTCTCCTATCCACCATATTGTATTATCTCTCCTAGAACCTCACAGACATTAGTCTTCTCCGGTATCACCATTACCTGCAGTACCTCGACCTGTCCCACAACCGCCTGACCAACCTGACTCCATTAGAAGGAGTTCAACATCTCAAGAGTCTAGACGTCTCGCACAACCAGCTGACTACTGTCCTAAGGTTCAAGGCTCCTTGGTACCTGACCTACGTCAACTACTCCCACAACTGTGTGCAGGTCATTGATGACTTGACAAACTTCTGGGCCTTGGTTCACCTTGACATGTCCCACAACCAGATCACTCGCATCTCCGGTCTGCAAAACCTCAAGTACAATGTATACTATAGATCATACATACAACATGTTGCTCTTTAGGTGCTGGCCAACCTCTTCTGAGAAACTTGGGTTTAAATCCTGGTTGAATTAGAGATTTCATTTTTATGTGGTGTGAGAATATACTGTAGGTGAAGGTACCTTTTTTGCTCCTCATCTCTACCCATCCAGGGTATTCACAATTAATTAATTACACTAAATTATTTTGATCTTATTAAGGTTGTCTATAGAATAAATGTACCTGCATTTGCATGGAAGAAGAAAAGGAATTTATTTAGGAAAAACTACCCTCATTATACCAAACCGGGATTCAAACTCAGACCTTCCCACTACCGGGTAACCAGATTATATGAGCTTGATGTTTATTACACTTGCCCATCGATGTGGGTGGGAAAGTGCTGATTTGTTTGAAGGACAGTGCAACTGGCAGGTAATCAAACTTTGGTCTTTATATTCAGGTTTTCTACTCTATTTATCCAACAGCCATGCCAAGTTTATTTATTAGATTATCCTACAACTCATAGAAAAATTAAATATCTACTTACAAGTTACAACCCACGACTCAACAACTGTTTCATAATTCTCACTTGCACTAATGAAGTCATATTTCAGGTATCTCCTATATTTGGATATTTCTCATAATTGCATTAAACGATTTGAGAATTTGAGTTACCTCCCCATTAAGAACCTTATCTTAAGCTACAATTACATCTCAGATTTCGAGGAAGGTCTTGGGGTAGGCATGAAGACGATGAAAGATCTGACATTCATCAACTTCAACAACAATCTACTGTCTTCGCTTGCTCTCTTCCAGGTGAGAAATTTGCTGTAGGGCTATTAAAAAGGAAATGTTCTCATCTAAACTATCAATATTATTTTAGAATCACTGGCTCAAGTCTCTCTACGAGTGCTGGCTTGACTTGTGTCAACAATAATCCATTACCTGCCCTGTTAAAGAAGAAACTGGTTCCATCTCAGGTGTGGGTGCCTAAAATAATTTACTATCCGTTGGCGCCACATTATTACCCAAATATCACAATTCTTGACTCAAAGGTTGAGTTTTGATGTCCTGATACATTGTGGTGAGAAATAGTGTAGAAATATTGTTACTTACTTACAATTTGTTGATACATTGTGCTTTGGACGACAATGCCTGCCCACTTCTGGTTAAAATCCTGTCAGGGTTTAAAATGTAGTCTTCAAATGTTGGAAAGCAGGTAAAGTGCTTTATCAGATGAAAATCATGACTGTGAGTGTGATAAGCATCTGTGAATCGGTTTCGTTTGTTTGATGTTTGTAGGGTGTTTTCAGCCTACGGCTACTGCTCCTAGCAGAGAACTGTGTCAGTGAGTTTCTTGACCTTGAATACCTGAAGAGTATGATATTTCTAGAAGGTCTAGACCTGAGCGGTAACTCTATCACTGCCTGCACAAACTACAAGGATGTTGTGCTTCAAGCAGTTCCATCCATCCAATTGTTGGACAAAGCTTGTGTTGGACTGGTTGAGAAGGTGAGTATGATAACTATTTTTTGTTGGGCTGGTCAAGAACATGGGCAAGATAAAATATGGGCTGTGTGGTGTTGGACTGGCCAAAAAGGTGGGCATGACAGCTCCTTCAAAAATTGTTCAGTTTCTCAGATGCTGTCTAGGGAAATCTACTCCTAATATGTTTGTCAATCATTAATGCATTTAAATGCCGACGAGTGATGATGTTGGCAGCGTGGTGGGATTTGGGCCTTCGGGTCCGGGCTCCTGGAATTCTGGGCCGCTGAGCCTCAGCTCTTGGGGCTCTGAACCTGGGCCTCGGCATTCGTGCGGTGAGCTGTTTTAGATCTCCGATGCTAACTTGGACAGTTAGTAGTGCATGGGCTAGACATGGGCACCTCCACTCGTACGTATGAGGAGTGGGGAAAGACTTTCCCACGCGCAATGGGCGTAACCCCATTCCCATACACACAGGAAAGAATGGCGATCACAAGGTCGCTTTTGTGAGCGGAAGTAAATGGCTCCGGTTACCACCCTGGATAGGTGCGAGGCATGAGCCCTCGGTGCCGGTCCAACCAGTGAGTGATTGGAAGGGGAAGAGGAGTTAACTCTTACCTCCCTGGGTATCCAGCAAGAACCGGATCACCCCACCCTTCGGGGTGCAGGGGTTGGAGCTTTTTAGGTACCGACCTAGAAACTGCCCTGGCCCACGATGTCCAGGGGTGCTTGGCACCACTTTGTGCCGCGGCCATAGCATGTTAAAGCCAATCATTAATGCAAGTCCGTTGCAAGCGGGTGCTATTTGTATTGCGGGACGTGTATCAGTGGAGTCTCCTAGACACAATTGTGGACGACGTTTTGAAAAGTAAAAGGAACAGATATGAACAGACATGAAAAATAGTAAACGAAACAGATCAGACAACGAGGCAAATGACAGACAAATGGACTTATGACAAGAGTGACACTAATGAAAGTAGGACTCGACATCAGACATAGATGACATGATCCAAAACTGGTACTGAGACAATTAGACTTACAAGGCTGAGACGTTGCTGACTGGCAGTGTAGAGTGGGATGGGGGATCTGGTTATCCAAAGTCCAGCTGAGGGAAGGCGCCCTCTGGATCCCAGTAGCGTGAACCACTGAAGAACCAGGGAGTGCCGGAATACCAGCTGGTAAGTATGTTATTGGAGTGATTTCATCTAAGATGGAAGAACTAACCCCTAACTCACATAGTCTGGTCCACTTAGAAACAAGTGTTATTGCTGGGCTGGAGCTTTCGGGCATCTGGTACATCAACCGGTCATTCAGATAGCTGTTTTCAGTTCAGAAGATGCGACCGGGAATAACATAAGAAGACCCTGCAGCCGCCGAGAGGAAAGAACTTTTAAATTAGGTTAAGTTAGTTTTTTAGTCTTTCTTTTCTTTATATTTAGGTTAAGCTAATTTTAGGTCCATACAAGTGGTGGTTTAGGCTGGAAGTAGGCGGAGCGAAATATCCAATAGGGCACCTCCCCAGGTGGTGGATAGGGGGATGCTCACCACCACTGGAGCTTTCGCTAAATCTGGGGACTATTAGATCCAGAGGTCGGCGGGACAACCAGCAGTGGAGAGTATCGGGGCCGTAAGATACCCGGGGTGGATTAACTAGTAGGATGAAAATTATTTTGTAGGGTTATAAGGATAGTTAGATTAGGTGCAACTTACATAATTTAACTATTGTTTAAAAATTGGATATTGTATAATAGATGATGTAGACAAAAATATGTAAATAGATTTAGTTCCTGAACTACCATCTAGATGTCGGGATAGAGGAAAATTAAATAAATAAAATCATTAATAGATTCACATCAATAGGGTAGTATTTGTACCAAACATTAAAGGTAATTTTTTGACTTAATCATTAATATAATATATTGATATAACTCAATAAGGAAAACCTCTTTTCGCTTTATGAGGTAATTGTATTATATTTGAAAGAAGGTATAGGAAAAGTGGATAGAAACATATAAAAGGGGGACACACACAATATGGCCTTTACAATAAAAGAAGAACACAGTTCACACTTTACACTGCTGCCAATGGACAAAGAGGTAATGGTTCTATCGGAACTCATCAGGGAGGAGTGCGAAACACGCAACGCAACTTCCTAAAAGAGAAAACAAAAAAAAGGGGGAGAAAAAGGAAAAGAATGATAGGACACATAGATAGGAACATGTAAAAGGTATAACATAAAGGACAAACACAGGAAAAGGACATTGGATGCAAACGTATAATGATATAACTCAATAAGGAGAACCTCTTTTCGCTTTATGAGGTAATTGTATTATATTTGGAAGAAGGTATATCCCTGATGAGTTCCGATAGAATAACCTAGGTCGGGAGATTGGGCGGTGACGATCAATTTTCTTTAAGAGGCAACCATTACCTCTTTGTCCATTGGCAGCAGTGTGAAGTGTGAACTGTGTTCTTCTTTTCATTGTAAAGGCCATATTGTGTTCGTCCCTTTTATATGTTTCTATCCAATTTTCCTATACCTTCTTCCAAATATAATATATTGTTATTGGCTGTCACTAAGAAATAGTTAATTAATATTTTCCGCAGCAGTACATTAAATATTATTGAGCTATTGATCCCTAATAGACACAAATTATTTTAAAAGCGCTCGGTTTTTGGTTATGTTTCTAGTTGGCAGCCAGGAGACTATTCCGACCAGGGGAGCATTTATGTGTGGCGCAAATGCACACCCACCTTACACTCCTGCAGCACATGAACAGCCCAGATATAGGGCTGGATATCCATCCGGTAGACCAAGGGCACTTCCCTATTGTGGTCCTGGTGGGACCATTGGCTTCCAATAAGAATTTTTTGGTGCAGCGACTGGCCCATCTCTTTCCAGACAAGGTGCGAGCACACCATACTGCTACATTGAGCATTAAGTGTATTTGTTACATTTAAAGTTCTCTAAATAATATTATATGCTATTGTTCTTCCTATTAACTCAACAACCCCAATACCAGACCATTAGTATACCACTTATCAGAATGTGGGTTCACTTTATAACAAAAATGTTGATTAAATATGTTTCATATAAACTAAAGAAAATTGTTAGAAAAAATATTAAAATCGCTAAATAAATCAAATCCCTACAAATACCTATGTCATAAAGGAGTAGTTGAACTTTTGTGACAAAAGGGTTCTCTTGGATTTAAATATGAGATTCAATATTCGTAAGGAGTCACTTTTGTGGTCTCATGCTCTAAGTCAGGGATGGGCAAACTACAGCTCACGGGTGTATTATATCCGAACCACGGGATAAATAATTTAAATGTGTTGCATTGAGTTATGTTATGTTACCACCTAGAGCCCCAAATGACGAAAAGAAAAGGCAGAACATCCAACTCCAACTCCTGTCACGGTACACGACATATAAAGTTTACATCCTCATATTCACGCAAACAAGTGTTTTCAACCATGAAACTTATGAAAAGTGATCTTATAAACCGTATTACTGATGAGCACTTGTCATCTTTCTTAAGAATCCCCTCCTCACAGTTTAACCCAGATTATTTAAAAATGCTGGAAGCTTGTTTGCAGTTTCACTCATCTCACGCCCCATCATATACATATTCTGGATGAACTTCAAAACACACTAGTCCACAAAGGTATTTATGATTGTTTTGCATTTTCAATGTATTTTAACCTATTCATGTCAGTCTATATTTATGTTCATTTTTTTTAAATGTATCTTTAAGAAAAAATATATATTAATAAAATGAAGAATTTGTTTGTCTATCATGAGAATTGCGTGATATCTACCATATGCAGAGGTCTAAATTTTAAAATTAGTAGCCCTTGTGAACATAAATATGCATCTTGAAGCTGGAATTTTAATTTTTTTATTATATTTCTTTTTAATTTACTCAAAACTGGGTCGGAAGAAATAAAACAAAGCGAGTTTTTTCTGTCTGTTTGAAACAAAGAAAAGTGTTGACTGAGGGTAACCACAAACTGCATTGCGTGGTTACCCCAAGCAAAGCTGGGTACTCCTGCTACTAATGAGTAAAATTCTTTGACCCACAAAAAAAAGTATAAGTTAGTCCTCATGTAAGTAAGTTTGCACATCCATGGTATAAGGCATCACTCTTACAATAGACTGGATTGCCGGTGATGGGGAAATCAAGGAGTGGATCTGTCGGATGTGGTGTATTGAGGGTGGTTTTCCCTAATTGTGTCTTATTCTCTTATAGTCCCTTTAAATTCAACCTTTCTCATTCCTAACCCAACAGTATAAAATGCAGTACACAAATATTTTAATTAAAATGGAAAAGTAGGACTATGTTATTCAAGCCAAATGTGGAACATGACCAGCCAGCATTTCTAAAGTGTTTCATAGCTCTTCCAACTATCTCATTTGACTTAAAAGGTAAAGTGACTATCCTCCCAGGGGCTTAGGTTTGAGCCCCAAATAAATGTTTTGGGAAAGAGGTTCCCAAATTTTGCTACCCCTGATTACTGTCCTCAGATATATGCAGGAGTCAACCACACCTCGCGTCCACCCAAGACTGATAGCAGTGAAGTTGATGGCGAGTCATACCACTTTGTGAGCCAAGACAAGTTCAACGAGATGACATTAGAGGGGAAATTTCTGTCCATCACTGAAGTTCTTGGGAAGAGTTTTGGTTTCAGTAGGTTTTTATTAGTTATATTATTTCCTCGTGTAATAGGGTATACCGCCAGTTGGTTCCTTGAAATACTTAAATCCTTAAGGATAATCGGCATTCAAAAAATTTCAGACGTGGTGATCCAAATTTTGTATTACTATTTTTTAAATTTTGTTTTAAAATTTTGTATGGTCCTTTTATGAATTATGATCCTTACTTGAAGTTTATCTCATAATTATAGAACCATACTCCTGACTATTATTTCTAACACATAGCTAAATGTGAACTTAGAATTTAAAAAAATTAAGTTAATTAATATTTTTATTTTCTACAGCAACTTAAGGATTAATTGAAATAAAATAAGAATTGAATATATATATTTCTTTATCAATGTGAGGAAGTTAACCTCTTATGCTTATTATTTTTTCTAGGATTCAAATTTATGATTTGTAGGAAAAACTGAAATCAAGACTTGGGAAAAAATGAATACAATACAATGTAGCTATAATCATGATCTAATACATTTTATCCTTGCAGAAAAACCAGAACTATAATAACCATCTATTTTTCAAGTCAAATTAAGGTTCAGTTGTTTAGGGTTGCAAGCTGTGAAAAGTAAAATGTTTGTTATTTTGTCTTACTATCCACTAAAATACTTATGTTTTAACTAGAGTAAGTTGAATGGATTAGTGCTTATATTACAAATCCTTTACATTAATTTTTCCCACAGATCCTGAATCTCAAATTTAAATCTTAGAAAACATGTAAACATAAGAGGCTAAATTTATTTTCCAATTTTTTAATTACAAAAGGAAAAAAATAATAACTGTTAACATGGTTTATACAGTGGATCAATTTTCCAGGGTACTCGGGGAAAAAATTGGCCCATATAGATAAAAACTGATCATCTCTGACAGAAAAATATCACTCAATGCTTGTTCATTCATCAATGACTTCACCGACAACCCTTTTTTGTAAATATTTCAAGTTTTTGTTATAATGTAGGAACAACTCTTTAACCTTTAGACATGTTCACTAATGGTTTCAAAAATAAAAATTTAAAAAGTTTTACAAGATACGACATCACAAACTGATAACACAGCACACAGTGCACCTGCCCTCTTTGCCTCAAAAATAAACACTGGATAAGTATGCTCAAATAATTATATTTATTATGGTTATCACTTATGTTTGATGATGTGTTATTAGTAACAGTCGCCAGTAGCATGTATAATTGAAATATTACTAAAAAGTACTTAATTTTTTACTGCCTCATTTAATCCGCAGCCCAGTTAATGCGACCCTGGATAATCAAGAGTCTACTGTGTAATGCATTCGTCAAAAGATTCATATTATCAGTAAGTGGTAAATTAATGGTCTGGAGTCTGGTTCTTAGGTTTATCTTATAATAATTATGTTGAACTAATCCACCAATAAGCAATATCAGAATTCTAAAACAAATTATGACTCAAAATATTGAAGGTGTATCACCCAAAGGTGGAAGGACAAAAAACGGAAGAATGGTCTAAGTATAGAGGAAGATAGAGGCATTTTACTAAACTGGCCTGGCCACAGGCTGGAAACAGTTGATGATGATGATGATGATGATGATGATGATGATGATGATGATGATGATGATGATGATGATGATGATGATGATAACCCAAACGAGTAGTAAGAGACAGTGCTAAAAATAATGTAATATCCTTAAGAATATGAGGTTTCAAAGTGACCATTCCTGATTTTAACTATTCACCTGGAGCAGTTTAAGAAACACTAATCAAGTCCCAGATTTTGTTGATCTAGAAATTTCTATAAAATGACCTAAAAATGACTTCAAATTTTCAAAAAATTATCTAAAATTATAAACAAAAACTCTTAAAATCCATACAACTAAATTAAACATGAACTTTACAAATGTAAACTAAAAAATATGTATGCAATAAAAAGCATTTAACAACTAAACTCTCACACCCTGCTAAATATAGCATTGATTTACAAATATATGTTCAGAAGTAATATCTATCCCCTCCCAATGCAACTCTCTTAGAGCTTAGTTGCAGTGTCTCCCCAGGAATGTGTATATTCGAAACGTACAAGCAAAGAGGAAACACAGTTCATTGACTTCATTATCTTCTCATTCTGACAACTGTGTTTAAGAAATGTAAGCATTTATAAAATATCTATAGTATCAAACAATATACTTTTTTAACATGAATGTCTTAAAATTACATGACACAAAAAAGCTTAAAAATAACTAAAAAATAACACAAGAGAATATTTAAGAATCAAACAGCTGAAGATATTATTTATGCTTTTTATTGAGGAATTCTCCATCAAGATATATTCTGAAAATCGAAACCTGGACACGAGAATCGAACCCAGGACCTTTGGCTTAGTATGCCAATGCTTTAACCACTGAGCTTTCCAGGAATTGTCGTGCCCAGGGTCATTATTCACTCATATTTTAAGGCAGAGTCTATGATGGACGTGTGGAAATCATCCGCTACTAATGTGTGATTTCTTTTATTAAGATCACGAGCTATCAGATATCGCAGTCACCTTTGACTCGGAGTTGGCTTCATGCTGCCACTTGTACACTTATTATAATTGTAAGGGATTGCATATTTAATAATCAAATAGCTGAAGCTATTATTTATGCTTTTTATTGAGGAATTCTCTATCTAGGTGGCTGCATTATCTGATAGCTCGTGATCTTAATAAAATAAATCACACATTAGTAGTCGATGATTTCCACACGTCCATCATAGACTCTGCTTTAAAATATGAGTTAAGAATGACCCTGGGCACAGGACAATTCCTGGATAGCTCAGTGGTTAGAGCATTGGCATACTACGCCAAAGGTCCTGGGTTCGATTCCTTATCCAGTTGTCATTTTTCAATTTTCAGAAAGAAAACATTATTTTAAATTCTAAAATGATAAAAAATTACCTATAAAATATACATTTCTAAAAGAATGGGATCATGAGCATAGTTATTTATGAGCATTATATGTGATAAACCAATTAAAAATGGCATGTCATCAAAATCCGGGCCCTGCTAATCATGTTAAATATCCTTATTGTTTGTATTTTGATTTGTTATTACTAAATACACTGCAAAAATTGTTTTAATCCCATTTTCTCTCGCTTGCACATCTTAGCAACAAACTTGTAGCTTCAACAAACCAATGCTATTAACTTCAGATGCTAATAGCCGCAGTTTTATGTATGCTCCACTTTCGCTATAAATGTTACCAACATATTCCATAACTACAAAATGTTTTAACTGACAATATTTTAGTGGCAGGAGTAATTCCTGTCCTTGAGCTTCTACAAGGACAAAGCTTCTCTGGTGACCGTTTGTTGTCCCTGTTGTTAGGGGCACATTTCCACCAGTGTGACAACAGTGCTGCTTGCTTTCTCCACTTTGCGTCAAATCTCTCTTTGTTTGAACTATTCTGAGTACTGTAATAAACTGGAATTTGAGGAGGAAAGACTCGTAATTTCATTATTACATACGAGAATTATATATAGAAATTTGAGATCCCAAGATCTTTTATTTTATTATTCTGATTCTCAACTTTAATTCTTAAATTTTACCTTTGATTTCTTGAGTCCAATTTTTCAACATTTACAATTGTAATATTTTTCCATACATCTAACCTTACAATAACGATTTTTTTTAAATATCTCATATAGTATAATGTGTTAAAAACAAAAACAAAAAAAACAACTTAAAATTATAAATAGTAAAAAAATTTCACTGTGGTGATGTTTAATGAGTGCAAAATCACTAAAACTCAAAAGGACATGTTGAGTACTTACATAACAATTTACCTACTGAAGTTAAATGGTAAAAAAAAAAGTTTTCAATAAAAAGTAACCTAATTCTGAATATTGCCATTTTGTTTGGATGCCAAAACTTCCTGCTATTTGAGAGCTAAGACTCAAGGTACCTATTCAGGGAATCAAATTTTTACATTTTTAATTGAGTAGAGCAGTACCAGTTTCATCCTTTCCTTTTAAATAAGATTGGAAACATTACTTTTATACAATATCTAACAAACTCTGCCTGTGACAATCAAAGACCTTTCCAACTTAAAAATACATATGAGTAGCCCATATGTAAAACCTGTTTAATCCATAATTTGTCAAAATCAAGATATTGGTATCCATGGATACGTTGGTTTTCCTTCTTTTAGTTTAACATGGTTTCATGTTTCAAAACCAGCTATAAATCCCTTAAAAATGAAAGAGAAAAGTGGGACCATTGGCAAAACCTGTTAAATGTTGTAGCTTACAGGCTCAAAACCTGTTAAATCATCCTCATGTTTACATTTGCAAAAGCCTTTATAATTGATTAAAACCGCATGTACACTTTGAATAAACAAATGCAAAACAAGCTAATTTTTGTTTAGATGACAGATATCTGATGAAACTATTTCTATTTTATTTTCATTTCAAAGTTAATGTAATAGTGGTTAATATTAAAGTTTAATGTTGGCTGCATTACGTTTTTTAGAATTAACTTGAAAAACAGCAGCTGTTGCTATAAAAATATGAGGGAATATTACTTTTTCCTAACCTAGGCTTGCAGTAGCTTTCATACTATAAAGTGTTGCAAATCCAAATGATACAGTTATTATAGAAACACCTGCTGAAATGTCAAGAAAACGTAAACGACGTCCAGACGTGTGGAAGTGCACCATTGCCAGAAAGGATAGGTAAGGCTATTAATGTATTTTTCTCCCATCCTACTATCGCACACACACTCCTTAGAAGTATAAATTGCTAATATATGAATAAAAACCCAAAAATATTATAAATGTAAAAAAATCTAGAAGAAGGCGTGACTCCACGTGGAAGTCATGAAGGTGCTCACCAAGTTGAAAAATACAGTTTAAAAAGACAAGCTGTCAAGGACTTCATCAAAACTTGTATACCCATTCAAAACCATTACTGTAGGGTTAAAATTAAAACTAGTCAGTAGCTAAATAGTGATGTGTCTCGAAGAAAGATGTGGGAAATGTACCATGAAGAGCAACTCAAGGTTGAATATGAATTTTTCAGAAATGTTTTCTATGACAATTTTAATATAAGTTTTAATGCTCAGCGTGTACATGTCTAGAGAATTAAATTGCTGAAAAGAAAAACAGAGAGAAAAAATAGGAACTGGAAGTAGAACTCAAAGTACACAAGAAAAGGGCTGATACATTTTATGAAAAGCTACGCGAGGAAAATGACCATGAGACAGTTCTCAGCTAGGATTGTCAGAAGAACTTGGTATTGCCGAAAATACTTGACAAGGAGGCTTATTACCAACGTTAATTCTACTTGTATAACTTTAGCATTTGTGAGGGTATTTCAACAATTAATCAAAACAAATAGAACACTTTTTGCTATGTATGGACAGAAAATCAATTTTCTAAAAGACCTGTGCAAATCACATCTGCGTTACATCACAAGTTGTCTGATTTAGATCTTGTTGGAATCACCACAGTTCGTCTGTTTTCCGACGGCTGTGGCGGATAGAATAAAAATAAGACTGTTATATACGTGCTTTCACACGGGTTGCTTCTAGAGGCTCCCCCACAAGCAAAGGAAGTTGTGATATGCTTCCCGATCATGGGCCATTCTTTTATCCCGCCTGATCGGGTATTTGGCAATTTTGAATGACAATTCAAGGCCAAAAGTGTGATTGTCAATCTGGAGGAATACCTGCAGGTTTTTGACAGGTTCTCAACTGTCTTTCACCTAGGTACCGATTGTAAAGTGAGTGATTGGAAACTTGCTTCAGATGAGCTATTGAAAAAACCAGGTGAGTGGCATTTTCAGTTTCAAAAAGCCAAAAAGATTGTTTTCAAACAAAGTAAAACTGTAAATACTATCCTGGTTCAGGGTGAGCATTTTATAATTTTGAAGTTGGCGAAGCTGAAACGCTGTGCAAACAAGGAAAGATTTTTCGAATCATTCAGCTTACTGAGGTACAAAAAGGAGTGAATTTGAAATCTGCTAAAATCACAGATGTTAAACGTCTTCTTTCGCTTCACTTTGGTGAGGATTGGTATGAAAAACCAAGGCTTCAATTTTACAATATTGTTTTTGCTGAGAAAATGAACCCAGTTCCTTTGATGCCAGTAAATTTGGAAGAAGAAGAAATGGATTTTGAATTGACAGAAGATGTTCTTGAGGAGATTCGTTAATTTTTGTGTTGGACTTTTACACATTTTTTCTTTCAAAGGTGGACCTTATCACAATGGAAACAATATTACTTCATGACCTATAATTTTTATACATATTAATAAAGTCTTTTGTTCTAAGAAGAATCCTTTTTTTGTTTAAATTTGTATTTTAAAACCCCATTCCCATGAATATAACAGCTTTTGTACCTTGATTATAAAAGCAAATGGCCAACCATACAGATGCAAAATATGTTATTTCCACTGTATAGATGCAAAACCTATTAAATCCAAACTTATAATTAAAATAATTACATTTCTGTTGGGGTGATATTATACAGCTTTTGTTAGTTAAACCGAATAATTTTTCTTTAATTTATCATTGCCAGGTTAGTTGTTATAAGTTTTCTTGTGATTATCTGAAAATTCTTTCAGGTGGAGTCAACGGGTTTTGCATATGGGCTACTCATATATATTATATAAATATTCACAACACCTCCACATCAAAGCTATCAAAATATTGTTGGCCTGACATTAAATATTATTTCAAACCATGTAATGATTAGCTTAGGTAACATGTCGTTTCCTTAAAAAAGAACCGTCTGCATTTCAACCATCCATGAAAACATGACAGTTAAAACATCATGTAAATAATCACAAGGACAAGTGATACGCAACATCTCCGCTGCTATTTCAGTAGTGCATGTCTGTGAAAATAGTAGTGCTGGTTAAACCACTTGTGGAAATGAAGATTTAAGAAGTAGCATACATGACAGAAGGAACAAACTAATGAATATGAATAATTACTAGAGTGAAACCCCTCTAATACCACGAATAATTAAGGATATTCAAAATAATATTGGATTCAAGATCCAGATAGCTAAAATTTTTAGCTCTTTTGCTTCAAATTTTCATTTTAAGTTGGATTTTAAGTTATAATCCTACTTATCCATGGTTCAGACCCAACATATAAGATAAACTTAACAGAGACCGACTATTAATTTAAAACATAACTAAATGTATGAATGTGATGATAAATGAAAAATATATCAAATATATAACATTTTGTTACAATCTCTATTTTCTATTATTCCATTATATATCTATTTCCTCTTATGTTTATTATTATTTCCAAGATTTGGATTTGTCAAATAGCGGATCTGACCCAGCTCTAGTAATTACCTCCATAGTCAGTTTGAGTACAGTCAAACATTTGTTCCCTTGCACACGGTGGACCAACCTTCAGCCTTCTTCACGTACAGGTCGAGATGAGTTGGCCCAAGCGGTGGCTCACCATAGTGTGTGTGTGACGCACATGGACATGACAGGGGCCTTGTCACTGCGTCACTCTGGCATGAGGCCCTACCTGGTGTTAGCCCTCCCTCGCAGCGAGCAACTCCACCGAGCCCAGCTCAAGGAAAAATATGAAGCTCACATCTGCAAGTTAACCAAGATTATCTCTCTCTACAGTAAAGGGACATTTCCACCTGCAGGTGTGTGCAATTTCATCTCTATAGGGGTACCTTGTCACCTGCAGATGTATGCTTTCCTCTCTATAGAGCTGCCTTGCTACCTACAGGTATATGCATTTTTCAGGGAGGCCTCGCCGCCTACAATTGTTTACTTTTCTCTTTACAAGGGCTCTTGTCACATGCAGATGTATTCACTTACATCCATACAGAGGGCCTTGCTAGCTGCAGGTGTTCCCCCCTCTCTCCATACGCTGAATATATTTCAACGTATGTTTAAATTTATAATATTTATTGACAGGATTTGAAGAAAGTCAGGAAGAATCTTACAAAGTCACCAAAGACATCATGAAGGACTGCTTGAACCATGTTATCAAGAACTCTCTCACAGATAAAGTTCAGACCATTTCAAGGATGGCTTACAGTTTACCAACTGAGGTCGGAAATCAGGTCTCTGCAATACTACAGATTATCTAGAGGTCTTGGCTGAGCTGGTGGAGTTTCAGGCAATACACTGCTATCTGGGGCACATTGGGGGAGATTTAAATAGGGGCAGATTTTATCTACATGATTTAATTAGTGAAAACTTGAAAGAAGATAATCAGAGCTCACTCTAATTGTAATCTCATCTGGTAACGATTCCAACATTGGGAGAAAATATCCTCAGCACCCTCAGACTGCTACATCTCTGATCTAGGCTTGTGTGTTTAGTACTGCTATTCCTAGTTTATTAGGTTGCAAAAGAAAAATGGTGCCAAAGGGTATTTTAAATTATACATTGAAAAGAGGAAAGAAGGGCAAGGCCTACACACTTATCCAGAAAAAACTCAGGCCTCAAAGTTCACAATTAAAAACATAACAAAACATATAACTATTAAATTTTCAGGGTACATCAGTCCCTTTCTTCAGCAGGAGAGAGTAAAACACCAATTGGACTATGGCAGCATAATAGTTTGATCACCAAATTGTTGGAAGTATGGTATCTTTGAAAATTTAGGTGGCATTATTGAATAAAATGGGAAAAAAATGGACAAAAACAAGATGATGAAAATGTACACTCCGTCAAGTTTGTAGGGTAGCAACTTGCTGGTTCAGACCTTGTGGTATGCTATACTTCATATTTGAGTGCAAAACGAATTTCACATCTTACGACCAAGGCCAGAGTTAAAGAAGGCCTTAATTCCTTAAACTATTTCTTAACTGTTGGGAAGAGGGATGGCAAAGGGGTTATGTATTTTAATGCATTTTCAATGTCCCAATGGTTTGATTTGCTAAATTAATTTTATATATTTTATGCAAAATAGACTAACTTATATGTTATACATAATAATATATAATATGTATTATATGTCTAAAAATACAGGTTGTGGCAGAAACAATGACCCATTTTAAATCGTGCACCATTATCGATCACGGCGTCCAAGAGCACTAATGTTTGTTCCAATGCGTAGTCTAGTTCAAAGCATTGCTGTCTGCCCAGATAGTGTAACCTTGGCAGTCAGCATGGAGCGCTGGTCGAATGAACATTGTGCATTTGCTGTTGAAACATTTCTCAAGTGTGCTGATAGTGTTGTGACTACTCAGCATATGTTTCAGTAACACTTTTAATATCAGCAGAAATGGACAGGTGCCAACGCGGAAGACTATCATGAGATGGCTCAAGGACTTCAGGACAACAGCATCTGTATCAACCAAGAAGCCACCTGGTAGGTGACGTACAGTTCGCACCCCGGACAATATTGCAACAATAAGAACTGCTTTAGAGCAAAGTCTAAGACACTTTGATCGTTGGCGATTGCAAGCTCTTAACATATCGGACAGAAGTTTACACCGTATGTTGCATCTGGATATTAAGTTTCACCCTTAACAGATGTAAGTACTGCATGCATTATTGCCCGGGAATATAGTCAATTCAAACTCTCTGTATGCAGATTCTGGAAATGATAAACAAATAAATCAATTTTCTCAACAATCTGATGATGAAGGATGAGGTACACTTTCATTTAAGTGGCTATGTCAACAAGCAAAACTTAAGGTACTTGGTGCCTGGAAATCCTCATTGCCTTTATAAGAACGACAACTTCATAGCCAAAAAGTTACTGTGTGGTGTGTATTGTCTTCTCTGGGTATTGTTGGTCCATATTTTTTTGAGAATGACACCAGTGGGACTGTCACAGTCACAGCAGAGCGATATGAGGCTATGCAACTGCACCACAAGAATATCAATATGGAGTCGTCGTGATTTCAACAGGACAGCACAACCACTCACACAGCAATCCATGACGACTTTACGAAAAATGTTTTCACACCACCTTGTTTCCTGGTTTGCTGATGTAAACTGGCCATTTTGTTTGCCTGATTTACCCGCCGGTGATTTTTCTTCTGTGGGGATTTCTTAAATCCGAAGTCTATGCGAACAGGCCAGCAAACATTCAGGAATTGAAAAACAACATTCACATCAAATTTGAGACAGTATCACAAGAAACTCTACATAAGGTTATGGCGAATGTGCATGTTCGTGCTGAGAATTGCATTGCCAACAATGGTGGTCACCTGAAGAACATAATTTACAAAAAACGACTCATCTAAGGAATGGTATTTATTCAGGTTCGAATCCCTGGATATTTGTATATTTGCCACCTCTTTATTGGGAGTTTCAGAGTTCTTATTATAACTAAAACGTAATATATTATAAAACATCCCACAAAATGTAGAAAATATTTGCTATTGCAATTTTCTGTGCTAACATAAAAGGGATAATAGGCCTAAAGCCAAAAATATGCTAGAATACATCTTTATATAAAATAACATTTTTCAACTGCGTCCTAATACCATTCCTGGATACATAGGGATACACTAGTGCGGTAGAATTAATAAGGTTGAATTGAGAGGGGATATACCTACATTATGTGGTGGAATGGTGGGAAACAATTTAGGAATAAACATCCTCAAAACACTTGGCTGGAGGACTATATTTTGTATAGAATGTTTTTACTTTATTTTTACCTCTTTTGACAAACATCACTGACACCTAATCAGCTTTAAATACAACTTAAGTAAAGTGTTTTTAAAATGGCTTCAAATAAGCGTGCTAAACCAACTATTCACAGTGAAGGACTTATGTCCCATTTGGTACTGACTGTACTAGAACGCTCCTCTTATACCTTAGCCTTTCATACTCTAGAGCAAATGCAGCTCTTGGTCACTAGATGCAATGTTGTCTTTGTCGAGTAGTATGCCATCTGCTTTGCAATCGTGTGAAGTGTAGCATACTGCAAGGGCTGACTCAGCGAGTTGCTACCTTACAACCTCGAACGAACGAGTGTAAGGAAAAGACGAATAGAAACAAAAATGGAAAAAAAACTGAGAATAGGAACAAAATGAAAAAATTGCCTTAGAATATAATTTTAGAATGAGCCTGGGAATGGTACGATTCCTTATTATCTCAGTGGTTAGAGCATTGACATGATAATCCAAAAGTCCCATATTTGATTCTTGTGTCTAGGTGTCATTTTTCAATTGAAAGTATATGGTATCTAGATGTGGCTATAACCGTAATTAACAAATATAAAGCTTTGCTATTTAATCCAAAGAAAAATTGAGAAAATGGAGGAAGATAAAAAAGAGGAGGGAAAATGTAGTAGATATGTAATAATAATAATAATAATATTTAGCACCACGTCTACTACCTGTTCGGGTTATACGCTTTAAGTACTAATTACTCTAATGGATTAGGAATTGGGAAGGTTGAATTAGAGGAAGTGAACCCGCATTTGCGTGGAGGGAGAGTGGAAAACCATTTAGGAAGAACCACCCCCAGTTCACCCGACCGAGATTCGAACCTCGATCTCCCCATCCTCAGCGGTCGAGCTCATCACGACAAGCGCGTTAGCCAACTACGCCACCGAGGCGGGTAGTAGGTATGTAAACCAAAAGAAATGCTACCATAGTCCAGTTTGTGTTTTACTCTCTTCTGCTGAAGAAGGCACCTAATGTAGGGCCTACCCTGAAAATTTCATAATTATGTGTTTTGTTGTGTTTTTAATTGTAAACTTTGAGGCTTATAGTTCTCTCAATTGTGTAGACCTTAGTCCTTCCATCCTCTTTTCAATGTTTAATTTAGTGTATTAGTTTTTAAGTTTTGTGCTGATATTTTTCAGAAAATTAGTATAAACACATGCTTTGTTATTAACATAAAGGACAGTGATGACCCTGTAAAATGGAAGCTGGGGCTTGAAAATGAGAGCTTGGGGCTGCTGACCAATAAGCCTAAGCTCGGCTCGAGTGTCATACCCATGGGTGACACAAGCAGCTGCCTAGGCTATCCCAAATTGTCCTCAGACATGCTGCTTGCGAGAGCCCGTGTTGACACTAGCACCACCGGCTACATGGAAACAAAGATTTCTGATGTACATGGGCCAGATCTCACAGTGACACTTTTGAGTGTGAAGGGATCACAGTTTCTAAAGGAGGCTGATAGCCAAGAGGACTGCTGTGTTGCCAACAGGCCAACGTCTGGCAATCAAAAGCAGCACATAGACATCCAAACCACAAAGGACAGTACCCTCAACAACACTGTTGAATTATTCCTGCAATCTGTCATACGCACACGGGAGTCATACCTGTCCTTGCACCAGAACAATCCAGGTGTGTTCTCAAGGACCATCTTCACTGATGACCTCAACCAAGCACTTGATAAACTCACAGAGTTCCTTAAGCAGGTGTACAGGTATTTATCAGCATCCACTCTACAGAAACCAATTAACACACCGAAGAAAGATCAGTCAATGATTCAAATTTTAGCACACACTGTATGAATACTGCCAGTAGTGACTTTATGCTCCGTGACCAGGATTACAGTAATGCCTATATGCTCAGGGACTAGAATTCCAATACCGATTATATGCTCAGAATTCATTAATATTATTATTATTATTAGCATCACATCTTACTACCCGCTCAGGTTGTACGCACTTACGCTAATGTGTAATGGCAGGATGATTGTGAGATGAAATGAAGGACCTACAGTTTAACGTGGAATCTGAACCACGAAGGCCTGGCATTCCACACATTCACAAGTCGTGATTAATACAAGTCTTGTCAGAGGTGAAGGAAGGGTTTGGTAATCAGATAACTGTGCCGGAACCGGACTAGAATTCCAGTACTGGCAATATGCTCAGGGACTAGGAATAATATCAGACGTATTGGCTAGAAGATAAACTAATATAACATTACATAGTGAGTATAAGATCAAGTATTTGTTAAGTATCTATAATGCAGTTTAGGCTCTCTATCAACTTTCAGGTCACAGCCAAAACAGCGCCCAGTTTTTAGTCTCCAGGAAGATGAAGTGGTCCAGTCAATGTCTAAGAATCGCTTGGAGAAGTTCGGGCAAGAGATGTCTAACTGTCAGTCCACCATGACGAAGCAGCGAGAGGGTGTTACAAGGGCCTTTGAGCGGCATTTGGATTATAGAGCCTATGACATTGGGTATACACCCAAATAGGATTGATATCTAGCAAATTATTAATTAAATTTAATATTCAATATCTAAAGAAAATCTATTTTGACTTAGAGATATCATTTTGCTGTTGATATATTTTCTTAATGATTTTTTTTAAAGTGAATGACAGTTGGAAAATTATTTCTTTCATAATTCTTTCACTTTTTTAAAATCTTTTATCTAAAAAAACACACACACTTGAGCTGAATAATATTTTTACAAAAATTTTCAAATGTTTAACTCAAAAAGTAAGAAAAATGAATGAGTGAAAAAAAAAATTGTACACAACTAAATATCATTTTTGCAACTAACTCACTTTAAAATTAACCTTGGATTGGGAAAAAAAAGGTTTTCACACAGACTATTCTCACACCTAAACAAAACAAAGAGACATATCAATAACAATTTTATTGAATTACATACAATGAAATGAAAAGGAATCACATACAGTTTAAAATAAATATATTTGTGTGAACAATATGAATTTAAAAAACTTTTTTCAATTATACAATATCAAAATTGAGATATTTACTGATAGTTAGTGTAATGTTTGTTTCAAAAACATGAACCAAAAAATAAATGCAATACAACTAAAATCATTTTATAGAAAAAAAAAATAGCTCATGGAACAGTTCAGACCTATGACAAATATCATTTTACATTTGGTTTGAAACTATAATTAACTAGTTAGCACAAATTATTATTTACAGTCTAGGCTCTTCAGACACAAGCACTCAGGTATAAGATTAACCAAATTACAATATACACTTTAAAACTCTTTAAACAGAAACCTTACTTTTAGGTACATCATTTTACAGGTTAGTTTCTTTACTGTGTACCTTCTTCCTTTGTTAAAATAATCCTGAATGAATCTAAAATCTTGAATAGTAACAAAAGAATAGAATAAACTTTGATACAAAATAAATAAATCTAAGTGGCTCAGAAATAGACAAATACTTAGCACCTTCTTACTACCCGTTCGGGTTATACACTTAGAAAAAGACATATGGCCTTTACCCTGCAGTTTTCTTCTGTCAAGATCAAAGGAGCCAACGTAACTCACTTTGCCACCACATACATTTAAACATGGCTAGTCACTTTAGCTGCACAGAAATAATTTCTTAAGATGGTTATGAATTTAAACTTTTAGAATATAGGGTTGGAAATGTTGTAAGCTGCATGAATGGTATTACTTATGGCAAATTACCAAGACAATTAGGCTAAAGCCAATTAACTTGGCCCATCAAAGTGAAATAACTTGAGCAGAATAAGTACTTATCATTTGAGTAGCTTCATTCAATTCTATTAAATGTTAAGAAGGGTTTAGTTTTTTGATAAGTTGGAGTGGCACATTTTTGTCTTGCAGATTGTTTTTTTTTAAGTTTGTCACTACAAGAACTATAAGCAAGCTCTTTATAATTCCAACTATAAAGTTACATTTGTTTTTTGAAAGATATTACATTTTTAAGTTTATAAGAATTAAAGGCATAGGTTTATAAGAATAAAAGGCAAACAGGAAAATATGTACAGCCTTATCGTCTTAAAATACTGTAAGTAAAATTACTTTCACATATAGAAAATCTACCACAGTATAATTATTAATTTTTAAATCGCACACAATCTTGTTTGGTAAACTTTTATGAAAAAACAAACAAGACAAGCTTTTATGAAAATACGAGACAAGTGAATTACTAGACAAAGAACTGATGATAGATGTAGTTGTAAAAAAAACCAAATGATTCTTCTCTTATACATTCAGATCTTTAAGAAAAACCTACAATTTTGGTTTACAAGGAAATTAAGTTTGTGTTTATGTTTATGTTATAGAAATTAATAACTAATGACAACTCATTAATGGAAGTGCCAACTTTACAACCTAATGCATAGTTCTCTTTAAAAATGGAATAAATTATCCAGGCTAGTTTAGCTTTCTTACCCAATAAATTATTTATTTTAATAAAGGTGAATTTAAAGGGGGTTCTTGGAATATCAATTTTAAATTATCTAATATATTACTAGATCCACTAGTATTTAATATTTTACTGAAAATGTATATTAGGCCTATTGTTATTAGAGGAAAAAAAAAAGTCTTTACAATTAAATTAGAAGATTACTTTAAGTCCAAAGACAATGGGAAAGGCTTTTGTTAGTTTATCCCCATATACGACAATTACAACACATATATCTTCCATAAGATGTGCCTATCTCACACACACAAGCCCTTCTATACAACAAACAACATATTATGGCAACATTCATCTCTCAGTCTCCCACAAAAAAACATTTTTTTTAAGGGGGTGTTTTTAATGAGCTTTGTTCTTTCACTCATTTGGTGCATCATGGGGTGGCAGGGAAAAGGCACAAAGCAGTACCCCGCACGGCCCCAGGGTGGAGGTGGATTGATCCCTCGACTAGCAAGACGTACTGCGTCAGGAGCTGGCGCCAAGCTTCTCCAGTCGACTGCAGAGTCGGGACTCCTCCTCAGCTGAGATGGACTTGAAACCAAATTTGGAATCTGCAGCAGGCTTGCACCTCAGAGCACACTCACCCTCCCAGCGAGCCTTGCCAGTCGCGTGGGACTGTAAACAACATGCAGGCAACAGGTCAAAAGAGAGCTCAAGATCAAATGAGAATAAGAGTTTTATATATACCAGTAATACTTGGAAGTACTCATGAATAAAGTGGCAAAGAACATAAGGGAGTAAATAATGAACCACCATAAGATTTACTGATGACTTAATGGTATGGGGTAAAAGGCAAAGTACAGGAACAGATGCAGGATTGAAAAGAGGAAGTGAAAGAGTATGGAATGATATTTAGCATGGTAGGATATAAAATGATGGTAATGACAACAAAAAGAATAAGGCCTAATATAGCTAGAAAGTTGGATGGATTAAAGTTGAGAAAAGCACAGCCGTGTAAAATATGTTGGAACCGTGATTAAGGTGAAGTGTGGGAGAGGATCTAATAAGAATAGGGCAGCAGGGGTAGTTCTATAGGTATGCATGAGGCCTGCTTTGGAGAAGAAAAGTGCTGTAAGGGGCATACTTTGTATCCATAATCACATATGCAGCAGAAACACAGACATTTAATATAAGAGTCAAGAAAAATGGAGAATGAAGATTGTGAGAAGCATGTCAGCTGTCACAAGGAGAAACAGGCGAGACAGGAAACAGAGGAAGCAAGGCGGAGATGGTGTGGTCATGTAATAAGGATGGAAAAGGAAAGACTACCATGAGAATGATCGAGTAGAAGTATTTAGGAGAAAGACTGCGGGGGAGACCAAGAAATATATGGGAGGAACAAATAACAGAAAGTGTGCTATTATAGGAAAAATAATGGTGGAAGGAAAGAAGAATATGGAGGCATTTTACTTAACTGACTCAGTCACAGATTGTAAACAGTTGGTCATTATGATTTACCGGTAAAGTTAGTTAACAATAATATTTAGCACCGCGTCTTGCTACTCGTTCGGGTTATACGCTTTTAAGTACTAATTACTCTAATGGATTAGGAATTGGGGAGGTTGAATTAGAGGAAGTGAACCCGCATTTGCGTGGAGGGAGAGTGGAAAAACCACCCCCAGTTCACCCGACCGAGATTCTAAACTCGATCTCCCTGTCCTCAGCAGTCTAGCTCAACACGACAAGCGCGTTAGCCAACTATGCCACAGAGGCGGGTGTTAGTTAACAAAATGATGAGTAGTAAAATTTGTAGTAAACAAAAGTCTTAAACATGAAGATTGTGTAAATGAAAATGGTGTAAAATAGAAGCTTCCATATTTGGACAATTGTGTTTTCTAAAATTCAGTATATAAAATAAAACAAACAGAAAAAGTTGAACATTTTTTTTTTTACTGAAAGGTAGCAAACAGCCCTATCAACAGGGATGCTGGGAAGGTGAGAAAAGATAAGTGTTCTGTCTAGTGAACTAAGAGTCCCGGGTATGATTCTCGGCATGATTGAAATATTTATCATGGTGACGTGTGGGTTCACCCTTTCACAATGATGAATTAACGGTCAGGGACTGGATTTTGTGCGTATCCCAGTCTTAAGTTAGATTATAGGGCCTATTAAGCTAAGACAGGCCTAGCAAGCCGGTAGTGGAAAATATATGGCTTGACTTAAATAACTATCGCACGCCACATGCTGGAAACAGAAATGGATACAAAGTAAGGGTGATGGCAACATATCTTGATTGAATCTTTCTCAATTGTGTCCTGGAATGTGAACTTTTTCTCTTCATTAAAAAATGTTGTCATCTAATTTTGCTATATCAGATAGTCAATAAATGTTGATATCACCATGAGAAGAAAATTAAACTTGTGTTTCAACTAGAGCAATATTTTATTTATTTAAAAAAAAAGTTTTGCTATAGAAATAATGCAACAACATGGCCTTTTCTTGCGTCTCCTACACCCCACCTTGAGTGATTAAACTGTGGCCCTATCATGTGCACCATAGTGAAACTAAGGAAGTTAAGCTTGTTAAGATTCATATCTGACCTTATTGGTGTCAACACACATCTATTTGATAATTATGTCTAGGTTAACCAGTAAGAACACTACCTGTTACAAAGATTAAACCAAAATTCCTGGAGATTTTAACCAACAAATTGTTTCATATGTGTAATGTATTTTGTTTAAGTCACATTAATAATATGTTCCACTGGCAGTCCTCTACCCTCAACTGATTGTATAGTAACTGAACTCACCATGGTGAGGTCTCTCTTCCAAACAGAGTTACAGCGACCATCACACAAAGGACAGGGTCGCTCCAGGGAATATCCTCCGCACTCTCTGCAGTCTAGAGACACATGTTCGTCGTGCCAGCTCACCCCACACCTACATGTATCACACAAACATTATGGTCAACACACCTGTAAGCCAGCACTGTTTCTAGACCATACATGAGCACCAACCAAGTGAGGAGAGAAACATCAATTTGAATTTGTTTAATTTAATAGGATATTCAAACAGTAATAAAAGTCACTGCAAGTTTAGGAAGATTATGCGGATTTTATCCAAAAATGTTCATACAAATAAAAAAGGGGTGCTTCAAAATTTATATTTCAAGCTTAACCTTTTCCAAATTTAAATTTCTTCATAATAATTATTTTACATGAACTTGACCTAAGATTTTAAAACTTGTTAAATGTCTCTAGATTAGGATCTGTCTAATCACTCCTCTTAAAGAGTATTTGTGTAGTCACCAACAAGGGTGGACCATCTCTTGGTGAGATTGTTTGATTTGGGTCTCTGCAACTACTTTAAACCAAAAATAAAGCTATCTAGTAAATTCTAAATTATGGTTATTATTTAATTTTAATCAAACAATCCAGGGAGTGAGTCTGAGAATGCCCATAATACATCACTTGCGAAAATTTAAGATGACATTATATGTAAAACGTTCTTTTTGTTGTTTCTTGGTGGTGTTTATAAACAATTTCTTAATCCAAATGCATTTGGTTAGAGAAAGTTGTCACTAGCTTTGTAATCTACAGAAATAGCAATAGGATAATCATTTTACAAGATTAAGCATATCAAAAATAATTTCCCAGCTATTGTATAACAATTCATAAGCATTTTTGCTTAGTATAAAGTAGAACTTGTTAATGGTTGTCATATTTGTAGTCCCAGGCCACTTTAAACATGTCAGTCCATCCCTGGTCCCCAAAGTGTAAACAAAAATTTCAGTCTTATCATGGGGATGGGTTAAATCACCTGGAGCAAGTGTACCTACGTGAAGCAGGAGTTGAGCTGCAGCCTCAGTTCCTCAATGGACAGCACAGCATCTGACGAGTTGAAGTAGTGATGCAATTCTTCCAGAGAACTACCCAGGCTCCCTATACTGGAGCTGCGGCGAGAGAGACTGTTGTGCATCTCGGGGGGGTGGACCCGTGTCATAGACATTGGGGCAGTTGCTGTGAACAACAACTTTATTTGAAATCCCAATTTTACCTTGAAGAATGTTAACACATGTTAGTAGCCAACACAAACATTGGGACAGTAACATATCAATCAACGAATGAGATTTGTCTACTCACTCCTGAACCCATACAACCCTTGGTTTGTAATTAAGAGAGAGCCCCGTAAGTTGCCTAAGCACAATTTGAATTATTTTTTACCATTTTGTTTTGTTGGGAATCTATTAATTGTACTTTCTTGTAACAAATTTTTGTTCTAGAATACCCGTTTTGAAACTTTCCCTAACAATGTGATTGTTATGAAAACACTATATTTATGAAGGTGGAACGGTTTCTACAACCAATTAGACTGTTAAAGATAATAAAAAACTTTCCATTGTTTCTATGATAGAGAGCTAACCAAGGTAAATAAATGAGTGAACATAGCAATGCACCTCTAAATAAATCAATGACAGCAACTAGAAAAAAAAAAGCCACCTGGCTTCTTTGGTGCTGACTGACAGCTCACAGCTGACTTCTGACAGTCAAAATTTAGGTATATACCTAAATTTTGACTGTCAGAAGTGACAGCTGCTAAACACATGTTTTTGCAGATCATTTGGTTCGGCGTAGGGATACATAATTTAGTCTGGTAACTTTTCAAAGCCGTCAGCTGTGCGCTGTCAGTCAGCACCAAAGAAGTCGTAGGGCTACTGTATAGTGTTACAATAGTTTTAAAGGTCGTAGCTTGTATTTAATATTAAAATAGGTAGTTTATTAATATTTGACTTGTGGGATGTAACATAAAATTTGTTTCAACCCATACCTTGATAAGTTTATTTTAGGTATAAGTGTAATCCCAATATGAGTCCATCAATTTACATAGGACCATCACCGCCCTAAACCCACCTTTCCACGCCCATCTAGCCCTGCTATTTATAGGCGTTGTCAAGTGTAGTTTTGTTTTTATTTAGTTTTTAGTTTATTACTCACGTCGTACAAACATTCATATAATCTTTTAACCTTGGGTCTTGATCGGTGGTGCTTTACTTTCCAAGTGTACTGAAAAGTGATTTTTCATTATGGTTTACCTGTTCCTTACTTAAAAGACTTTCTACGTTCCTCATCCTTACCCTATGAGCGTAAATAAAATGCATAAGCCTGGTCGTGTAGTAAGAAGCGATTAAAAAATATTATATACTTATTCAAAATGTGTTGATATTATAACACTGATAAATAAGATTGACCCTTGAGCCGGGAGGCTGAGGTTCGATGGAAAAATTCTTCAAACACTAATTATGATCCATTTGGTTAGTATTTATTTTTGTTTTGTTTAGTAGCAGCCCGAGTTTTTCAATTATAGAAAAAAGTTTTGTTGACAAGTCTTATTTCCATGCCATGGCTTGTAGAGGGAGGGGGGGCTTAAGTTGCTTCACGGAACTGGTCAGTCCGGACAAGTAGAGATCAGTGGGCTGCGCGTCCGTACCAGCAATCAAATATTCCTACGTTCTTTTTCACCTAGTAGTAAATAAGACTTGCGAGTTATGTTGGTTGTGTTCGTCCTAACTTGCATAGTAATGCTTGATTCACACGCCGTATGTTGACCCATGATGCAATGCAACGCTAACTTAAAAACAGCTGATTATCAACATATTTTATATTTTAGTATATACATATTTTAGATCACTCTCCCAATGGATGTTTTCAAATTATAATGTTGTATCATGGCACAAACCAGTACATCGATACACACGCTTTAAATTCACGGGTTATTTCAAATCTCACAACGACCAATGAAGCTGTCTGCTAGCTTCTGGCTAAAGAGCGCATGCGTTGTCAAATGCGCATGCGCACTGATTTGAGATGGTTGGTTCTGAGATTTATGGCTTTCCCGTGCCGAACATCTCAGGCAGAGTGGACAAAGTAGAGACGATTTTAACTTTAGCGGAAATCTTGTGATTGGTTTAGAGCTCATCACGTGACCCACGTTTCTGTTCTACGCTAGTTTTTCAGCGAACGTGTGAATCCACAGTAAGCACAGTGGACTAGAGCACTCAGCCTCAACCCTGTGCATATGTGGTTCCAGTCTCCGGGCGGAAGTTCTACTCCCCTTCCCCTCTTGTATATTTAGGGCTTAATTACAGAGCATGCGTACAAATAGGAGGGTAAAGGTCATAGCCTTGCACTTCCAAAAGCCCAAGCTGTCTTTATTGATCGGTGTGACGTCATCAATGCAGCAGCAAAGCTCGTTCAACCTGTGACGTGCATTGGGTCGATTCCACAAGCACGAGTGAGCCAAACGCCGCGGTGGTTCGAAATTTTAGAATCAGCTTAGTACGAGCAGGTTTTACGATTGAGAGTTGAACACATTTCAGAGTATAATTAAGATCATTCTCCTAAATTATACCTATTACTTCCCAAACATTTTACTTCATTTTAGTGTGATGTTACACATCACTTCCTTGCATTTATTAACCTAAAACGAGTTTTATAATACTTCTGGGAAAATCTACCACTATCCAAGAGAGTAACGTTAATAAAACGATGAACGTCCAAAAAATAATAATAAAGTGTCAATGTCACCAAAATTATTAGACTTTTAACGACAAAAGACAAATCATGTTTTTAAAGATGTGAAGAAAATTGAAAATAGAACAAAGCGAAAGTTCCCTTACGAATAAATCTAGATTCTAGACAACCCAACACGCACGAGTGTATGTGGCGCAGTCTACAGCCAGGCGACCAAACGCGCACAAGTGTGTGGCGTGCAATTTTATCACTGCTTCGGACATGAAACCCGACACACTCAAGTGTTGCCTGCAATCTACCACCGCAGGCGAATTTAGCAAGGAAATTCAAACCAATGATAAAATATAAGAAGAGACTACGTAACCTGGTGGTCTAGGGGTAAGGTGTCAGACTTCTATGCTGGCGGCCGGGGTTCAATCCTCAGTCCCGGCACAGATTTATCTGATTGCCAAACCCTTCCTTCACCTCTGACAAGACGTGCATTAATCACAACTTGTGAATGTGTGGAATGCCAGGCCTCCACCGTGGTTCGGATTTCACGTTAAACTGTAGGTCCTCCATTTCATCTCACAATCACCCTACCATTATACATTGGCGTAAGTGCGTATAACCGAACGGGTAGTATGACGCGGTGCTGCCAATAATAATAATAATACAACAAAAGACTTTACTTTTCGATTTTTAGGTCTTTTTCTGATACGCAATTCTCTGAGATTATTTATATTTGAAAGTCCAGACTGTTGCATCGACATTAGTAATAGTTTTGCCAATTACAGGTCGTTTCGTATATCCTATTAGAATATTTTAAGTGATGTTTTAGTAGATTCAAACAAAAATTCGAAAATTTTAACCCTTTAATAAGTTCGTGCAGGGTTTAGTCTACGTTAAGCCCCAATTTGTTATGTGTGAACTTTAAAGCTGTATCATATTTGAACGTCTCTCACCCAAACTGCATGAACCTCCGTGTCGAACATGCGCAGTAAGCACTATAAAGAAAGAAAGTTCCACGGGAGAAAGGCTTCAGCCAGTTACAACACAACTAAGATTTCACCGCGAGATTTTAGTTGAAAAGAAGGGGGGGGGGGGCGTTGAAACACTTGAGTTCGAGCCTCTCCTCTGGCACTGTTTACGCGAGTTATTTGCGGCAGAGATATCGCATATGTCAAAATTGTCAGGATTTATTGAACGTATGAAAATAGAAAATAAACTTACAAAGTATGCGTTTTATTTTGGAATCGACAGTTGGGTGACAATATTAAATAGCAAGTTTTAACTCTTTTTGGAATATTCTTGAACGTGAGATTCCATGCCTTTTCGTCCAACTTTTAAATGACATTCCCAAGACTTTCAATTTTTCAGATCTTAGCTGCATCGTAGTGTTTACCCATATTATAATATCAACAATACTGAGTCCCCAGTGACACTTGTGCATTCCTCAGGTGCAGTTTTGTAAACACGAAGTAACCTCGCTTTGTTTATATTCCTTTGAGGCGCCTGAACCCACCAATCCTAGCTAACTGTGTCAAGCTGTTTGGAAAGTTCGCAGGAGAGAGGGAAATAGAAGTAGGCCAGCGGAGGTTTACAAACAATGATCAACTCGCTTCAAAAACAAACACATAGGGTCGGCTGCAGTTATTTATAGCGGTATATTACAGCTGGTTTCAAACTTGCACGGAATATCAAGAATTTTTGTCATTGCCAAAAGCCCTTTTCCAAAACGTTTGTAGTGCCCTATCCGTGCTACTCATAACAATAAGCACATAATTATAAAATCTATAGTTATTAAAATACATTTAGAAAACAAAAACTTTATTTTACGGCCAATATTGATGGGAAATATATTGATTTGAGTCCCACCCCCATTTATGTGTTGTGGGAGTTATTATTATTATTATCATCGCGTCTTACTGCCCGTTCGGGTTGTACGCACTTACGCTAATGTGTAATGGTAGGGTGGTTGTGAGATGAAATGGAGGACCTACAGTTTAACGTGGAATCCGAACCACGGTGGAGGCCTGGCATTCCCCACATTCACAAGATGTCTTGTCAGAGGTGAAGTTGTGGGAGTTAAGAGTCCCTAGGAGGTTGTTGGCAAGAACTTGTTAGGTTCATTGCAACTAACTAAAATAACATGATCGACTGAAGTTTCAAAAAACACAATAGCTCAACATGCACTATATGACGTTCGATATAGTGTGACTAAAAAGTTGTTTGGCAGAACAATATAGGTTGTACCGTGGACTCAAAATTCAAACAAGTGTTCAAAACAACTCGGACTCAATTCGCTGTCATCCATACCGATTGAATTAACTATATATTTAGTGTTATTTTAAGAATATATTTCAAAAGTGAAAGCTGAAGAAGGCAAGATTTGACGTATGGATACGTGACGGAAGAGCTAATAACTATTCTATTAGTCTGGCAAAGTTATGAGGATTTGACCGTAGGTACTTGGACATGTCAGTATTATGATTATGGTTTTCTTGGATTATACAAAACTGACCCAACTTGCGGTCACAGCTAAAATTCTTACTCAACCAACAAAGCTTTTCAAAGACGCGAGCCAATAAAATATGTGTGAACAGTAAATATATATGTCAACGAACCAGCTTTAGCAAATAAATCACACAGTTAATTTAACCAGAATTACTAGGACACATGTTTACAAACTCACCTAATAAATAATCCTTGAGGAATAAAGACACCAGAAACAACACTTCACGTTTTCAAAACCAATAAGCTCTCAAATTACAAAAACACGCTCATTAACACAATATACGTTGAAACAATCTCAAAAAAATACTCGAACGATAATAAACATAAAAAGCTCTCAGAGAGATAACGTGAACGTAAAGCTGGCAGATGACAACTAGCTGCGTGGAAAGGAAGCAGCTTGTGTTATAAACCGCGCAGGAAGCAAAAGAGGGGGTAGGAGAAGCGACACAAATAGTGGCCAATCATCAGAGGAGAGAGGGAACTTTCTGGATTTTCTGACAAACAGTGAGAAGCATGAGAAGAAACGCATTCAATTTTGATGAGTAGCTCCGTGTTTATGGAAGTAGTTAGATTACAAAACATCTAGGAAATAGCTAATAGTATTGCGTTCTAACTTTTTTTTCCATCAACAAAAATAATATAAGTATCCAAATATGGTGTTTTGTTCCAAAGTACCAGCAATTTTAAAGTTGATTTTCTTAGACATTTTTTCAACTGCATTAGAACACCTAAAGCCAACATTTAGATACGAAACACACATTGTAAAAAATTATAATGGCAAATCATGTCTCGCGAAATAAATAAGATACTGCACATATGCATATTTTATTTCCGCTGTGTTCTACACGGCATGAGCGCCGGAACGTTTTTGGACCTGGGTTGTGTTAGGTTGAGTAAAAACACCTTTATTGTATTTTTCATTTGTATTTTCCTTAACCACTCAGATATACGAATCTTAAATTGTCCCGTCCATCAAGTAATACGTTATTTTCTATTGGATGTAAACTTCTAAAACTCGCAAAAAGACTTGTTTTGGTTTTTTTTTAAAATTCTAACAAGTACCATACAATAAAACTCAAATTTCTTGCGCACATTTATTGCATCGTCATTTCAACTTGGTCTTTATTGCACTTTTTTTAAATTGAGCCAGTTCATAGTAATAATTTGATCGCAACCAGGGGTGGACTGGGTCACCGGGGCATATACTGGGGACCGGTCTGATTTGGATCCCCTCAATAACCTTTTAAAAACTAATATAAAGCTGCTATCTATTAAATTCTAAATGATTGTTTTTATTAAATTTTAACCAAAAGTTCCAGTGAGTAAGTTTGAGTGACATATTATTTGGTGTTGTTTACAAACAATTTCTTAACAATGCTTTCACTTTATAATGAACGCACTGTTACGAGCTTTGTAATCCACACAAGTATCGGACATTTGTTTGGTGAATACTGACTGTTACTAGCTTTGTAATCTACAAAAGTATCGGGCATTTGCTTAGTGATTTCTTACTGTTACTAGCTTTGTAATCTACACAAGTATCGGGCATTTGTTTGGTGAATACTGACTGTTGCTAGCTATATAATCTACAAAAGTATCGGGCATTTGTTTTGTGAATACTTACGGTTACTAGCTTTGTAATCTACAAAAATATCGGGCATTTGTTTGGTGAATATTGACTGTTACTAGCTTTGTAATCTGCACAAGTATCGGGAATTTGTTTGGTGAATACTGACTGTTACTAGCTTTGTAATCTACAAAAATATCGGGCATTTGTTTGGTGAATATTGACTATTACTAGCTTTGTAATCTGCACAAGTATCGGGCATTTGTTTGGCGAATACTGACTGTTACTAGCTTTGTGATCTACACAAGTATCGGGCATTTGTTTGGTGAATACTGACTGTTACTAGCTTTGTAATCTACACAAGTATCGGGTATTTGTTTGGTGAATACTGACTGTTGCTAGCTTTATAATCTGCACAAGGGACTGGTCTATTGGTCATAGCTCTGGCTACCAATCTGGAGGTCTAGCTAGAGCTCTATTCCCGGTGGTACCAAAAGTATTTTTCTCGAAAGGGGAACTGTTCCTATGGTCACTAAACACTGGTTAATTAGACTTAAGAGATCCATTGGCTGCACACATTCATAATCAATATCATCATGTGATCTCGGTGCGGGTATGACGTGTGGACTTCTTAGGGAAAACAACCTCCAAGGTTTGCCCTGGGCATTGGGCAACGTTTTGTTCCCGCAGTGCGGCTAAATGTTTACACTCAATATCGACTACGATATATTATTATTGTCAATGCACTCAGTTATTGTTTTAAAATGTAGAAGTATTTTTTGCTCATGTTAATAGAAAGTGGAAGCTGATGTTTTAAATGAACTTAATAGAAACGTAACAATCGATAATGTAGCTATCATGGCCTCTGAATTAAATTACTCATAAGACAAATATAAATACAGTATTTATGAATGTATTTTTGGCCCCGTGCCGCTTGGAACCTGCCAATCCACCCCTGATCCCATCGTAGCTTGTTTGAATTAAAGGTTTGTCTGTAGGTTCGTATTATTTTCCTTTCTCCTGCATAGCTAATAATGTGTTTCCTATCATCCGAAGCAGCGCGCGCACTCAGCACTTCGGTTGGTTAGTGTCGCTCGCACGCAATATATAGGAGAAAGTACATGTCCTGAAAGTGAGATAGTTTACCGTTGCTTTCCCCGATGAATTTATATGAGCGAGCAAGAAATATCTTACAAGTTTGGCCGGAAAGGTATCATACACCTTACAGGAATGTTTATATGCCGCAATCGACATGGGCCCGATACCTTTACTTCACCTCCAAAGAAAGTTGTGTTACGAATTTTCACCGCTTGGTAAAAATATGTCGACCTCATCCGGGGTTGAACTTGCAAACTTTTTTTTAGCACCCCGTCTTAGTGGCATTTCGGGTTATACGACTATTTACTAATTACGCTAGTGGGCCAGTAACTTTAAAGGTTTAATTTAGAGGAATTGTAACCACGTTTGCGTAAAGCGAGAGTGAAAACTATTTAGAAAAACAACCCAACCAGGATCGAACTCCAATCTCCCCATCTTCGGCAGCTTAGTCAATTGCGAGAGTAGCGCCTTAGACCATGCAACCGCCGAAGCTGGTCCAGCAAACTTAACTATACTAAACTATATTATAGACAAGTCGGTCTCCTGTGTGCACTACAAGAAGTCTTCAACCTAGCAAATAAAGTATAAGTCTAATCAAGTTTGTTAAATGTTACTGGTCGGGAGAATCATAATTGCCCCATTTTTCCTATGCCCTGACCCCATTCTCTCCCTTCCCATTGTAAGAGGGAAGGGATGGGGGATGTAAATGTACCCACACCCCCTGGCTCCAAAGCTTATGCGTCCGGGCTATCCGCAATTAATCTCACCAACGGGGTAGGTATGAGAAAGGTAATATTTATAGAAAATGTCCACACATTTTCGTGGAAAGAGGAAGGTAAATCATTTAGGGAAAGCTACGCTCAATACACCAGGGCGAGATTCAAACGCCAAGCTACCATTCTCCGGAAAACTTGACTATATCGTGAAGTTTAGTCCGCGTGACCACCAATTAAGACGCCGTATTTGTCAAACACTTCCCGTAAGTCGGAACACTTAGACTTCCGATATTATTCTCGTGTTAATGTCTACCTAAATAAACCAGTCATTATGTTCATCTAGTTTTGATAGTAGAATATCAATCATCCAACAAGACCCTTTAATTTCAACCTGATAATACGAACGGGCGATGCTAAAAAAATTATCTCTATGAACACACACTTTTATAGGGAAATGTGAATATTAACTATACAATAATTAATCACGTGTAGACTAGATTTCTATCTTATCTTACTTGTTGATAACAGGGCTTCGGAACCGAGGAGTATAAGGGGCTCCAACACACGGCCCTATACACCCAACCACTCTTAGATTTATTTTATCTGGGTAAAAAGTTTAGTAAATACTTATAAATAAGGAAGATATAAAAAAGCAGCTCCAAATATCTTCTAAAAGCATTAACTTTCTTTGTTAAGAAATCGGGGATAATCCTCCCCCTTCCAACCTCATCCTTGTTAATCAAACCAAAGAGGTTTTTCCTTTTAGAACCGTGTTTTACAACCCGTTCGGGTTACACGCCTATGTAATAATGACGCTAATCGGTGACGCTTTCGCTTAGACCATGCGGCCACCAAAACGAGTCAAATTAGTTAATTTTTACTATCAGCTAAAATGTGATAGACTACACATTGTTATATCACCTACACTGTTTACGCCGACACAAAGCTATAGTAGGCCTATACATAAATAATAAGTTAAATGGTCATGTGTAACCTATTTTCAACAATTAATTCATTTTAATTTTAGGTGCCTATTCAGGCCCTCAGTAATTTCCACTGATTATTTATTCTAGCTGACGGGGGGAAGAGGAAGGAAAGTGTTGATGAAATGTGCCGTATTTGTTTAGAGAAAGGGTTATGGATAAACTACCCTTAGTAAGCCTGACCGGGATTCAAACCCCGACCTCCTTGTCTAGCTTGATATTTACGTTTTAAATAATTAAATTAACTAAGAACTTATTAAAAACAATAAGAAATAAACCATTTTATTAATGTTGAAACACATTGACTGTTTCATATAATATATATACACACAGTGGCGGATCCAGAAAAAAAATGATAGGGGGGGGTGGGGTGAGGCACCATGATAATATATTAGTATTATATTGCTACCTTACATCCTTTTAAAAATCTCGTATCTGTATGTTAAAATTAATATTTAAATAAGATTCACAAAGCTATGTTATATAAAAGCCTTTTGAGTCCGCTGATAAATAATTATTTATCTTTAAGAATTTGAATGAACTTTGATTTAAGTTTTCGTGTGTGTTTTCTATCAACCATGTTTAAAACCACTTCAGGGAATATTTCAATACTTTTATTTAGACTGAGTAATGAGCCTGGACAAACCATTGAGTCTTCACTGACCCATTGTTGGTCTCAAGTAGTTTTTAATTCTATTCAACGAACTATAAGAACGTTCGGCCGTTGGAGTAGTAACTGATATCACACAAAGTTTTAAATAGGCACTCTATCTTAGGATTATTATTATATTATTATTATTATTATTAGCACCGCGTCTTACTACCCGTTCGGGTTATACGCACTTACGCTAATGTGTAATGGTAGGGTGATTGTGAGATGAAATGGAGGACCTACAGTTTAACGTGGAATCCGAACCACGGTGGAGGCCTGGCATTCCTCACATTAACAAGATGTCTTGTCAGAGGTGAAGGAAGGGATTGGTTATCAGATAAATCTTTGCCGGGACCGGGGATCGAACCCCGGCCGCCAGCATAGAAGTCTGACACCTTACCCCTAGACCACCAGGTTACCTTGATGTTAGGAAACATTGACAAAAATCTGTAAGCTTTCATTGGCGTATCGACTTTTACAGATTTCTGTACAGAGAATTCCCGTCATAATTACCCCTATAGTGGATGAAAACACCAGATCTATGTGTTTTTGCTGCATCCTATATATCTTCATATGTTAACAATGATTTTGTTTGTAGCTAGAGGTAATTTAAACGATTGCTGTATATTTTCCGAAAATTGACAAGGGGGGCACGTGTACCAGTGTTACCCCTCTGACTCCGCCACTGCACATACACACAATTATATATGTACGGTAGAACTCCAGTCATCCGAATTGCCAAATATCCGGATCATTATCGGGAAATAAAATAAAAAAGGAAAATACTGTACTGCAAAAATGATATTTTCAAATTACACTACTACCGTACACGAGTATCAACTTCTTTTTTACATAAATACAGTACTGTAGGCCTACTGTATGATTAAAGTTCATTGTATTCTTGAACTGTTTATATAGGCCTGCATCAAAATACAATTTTATTTATAGAATTTCCCCCCTGAAAAGACATTGTTATAAGAAAACCAAGTGAGTTTTTACACAAAATATGTAAAAGCATAAGAATACTATATAAATTTGTTTTTTCGAAGCAAAATATGTTTTAACACATTTTTTTCTGGATAAGTCTTGATAATCTATATAAACATAACTTGTACATAGTGTGATACATATTTACTTATTTATAAGAAAAAGTTAGTAGATTATAAAGTGTTTTTCTAAATACAATATACTACACAATACACAAGTATGAATAAATGGTACGACACAATCATACTTAGCTTTCTCATAGTCTATTATTTAAAGATCAGCCATCAGTAAACAACAAATTAATGACTATTTAATTTTTTTTAAACAAGTGATATTTGTAATCTCAAATAAGCTTAAGATACCCATTTGGAACCAAATGTCAAAGCCACTTTGATTTTTCAAAAATTTGAAATATTTTTAGTCATTAAAAAAACCCATAAACGACTTTTTATTTTTAAAAAACAAGTATAATGTGATATTTGTAGTTTGAAACACTCCTAAGATATCTATTTGGAACCAAATAGTTTGAACTTTTTTTTTTAAATATTTCCAACTTTTGAAAAATCTTGTCAACACGAAACTATTTTTTTAAATATAGGCCTTTGTTAAACTTATGATATAATATTTTTTGTAAAAAAAAAGTTGGTAGTACGAGTGCCTTTAAACAAACATGTGTGTTTTATATCAATCTAAACATCTGCGTAACCTAAACAGGTAGTAAGACAGTGTGACAATAATCTAAACATAATCTTCCATTTATTAGACTGGAACTTATTTTTTACTGTCTTGCACCCAAAGGGTAAAGAAAGTATTGTTATCAAAAACAAAATCGAGCTAAATATTTTTAAAGATATCGATGTTTTATGACCCCCTGAAAAAGAACAGTAATTTTAAAGATGCCGTCTGTCTGTGTGTCTGTCTGTATCTCGAACTAGAGCCTAAATTATTATATTGATCTTTATCAAACTAGGTACTAGGGTTTTCATAAAGCTCCCCCCAAAGGATTTTGTAATTAGATATAATAACACTAAAATTGAGGGTAGTTTACTGAAGAACAAAAAGGTAATTTTTTTTAAAAAAAACTATCAATTTGCTAGAAATTTGTTTTAACGATTTTGATTAATGTTAGTATCTACGCACTGTTTACCATTAAAAACAAAATGGCAACACTCATTTACTCAGGAAATGACTTTGAAGATACTTTACAGAAGCAAAAATTCCCAATTTTATCTTATCTCAACTATGTAAGAAAGAATAAATTCCTATTACAAAATTGTAGTACAAATAAAATTACAAAACATATACCCGACATATTTTGTTATAAAGCCATTTTGTTTTTGAAAAATTAACAAATATATTTTTTAAATCTTAGTCTGTGAAATTTGCTTTGCACTTTGGTGAACAGAGATGCTATTTTTTTCTTAAATATGTTTCTGTGAGAATGTTATAACTCTACATAACTCAGATCTCTGTTTCATGCTACGTGGATATTAAAAAACATCGACCAAACAGGAGTTGTAATCATTAGTGTGTCCATAGGTGGCTTGGGAATATATTTAAGTACAGTGTATAGGTGGTTTTGTAAGCAATACTAGTAATATGAAAGTTTATTTTTAACAATGAGAAGAGAGTAAGTCACTCGAGTTTTAGATATCGTTAAATGCATTTTAGACTTAACTTGCACCATCAAGTTGACCAAAGAATTTTTTCAAATATTCTACACAAAAATAAATTATGCTTAGAGCTTACTTTCCTTTCACTTCACGAACGGCGTTATTTGACATTAGGTCATTTCTTTTGACACGTGTACCACTTGTGTTGGTTCTCTGATTGGCATATTTCGCGTAAAGCGTGGATCTATCAGTTCCGGTAGAAGGCAATCTATATAGAAACTGTTTAATTTGTCTACCATTTTGCCCCTCCAGAAACTATCTTGTTTTTCTATCTTCTGCACTAACATACCTAATGGTGTTCATAGTGTAAGAAAACAATGATGTCGTTTTGTTATGTGTAACTGACCTTGCACTTGGTACATATAAGGATGAACCTCCTTCAGGTACAATTTGAGGTGAAGAGTTCACTTTCTGAACCGACTGATTTTATCAGTACTGGAGAACTTCAATTATCGAGAGCGAAAGAGCCTACCAATTTTGCTGGGAAAGGTATCTTCACATACCTTCCAGGATTCTTTCACATACCCTAATCGACATGGGACCGACGGCTTTACTTCCCCTCCAAAGGAAGTTGTGTTACGGAATTTTAACGTTCAGGAAAAATACATCAACCCCAGCTGGGTTTGAATCTACGAACATCAAGTCCTGACGCAAGCACTTTACTCTAAGAACACCGAGGTCAACCGAGGTTGTTGATGTTCTAGGTTAAGTCCAAGCTCAAATAAACACGCTAATCGGTAAAGATAGAGAGTCCACTAGCATGCCATCTCACAATGTGATTTCACCCGCCATTTACAGATGAAAATTACTACATTCTCAAATAATTCACCCAACTCATCCTGCTATCTTCAAGCGAAGACAAAGCGTTTAATAGTCACACTAATAAAACGAACACAGGTAGGAAAGGCGTCAGTCTCGAATTGCTTGGAGGAGGGGAATGGGGGTGGAGAAGCGGGTTTGATTCCCCTCTCCCTCCATAATATGTGATTTTTCCTCTAAACTTCACATTCTTCATGGCTATCCCATTATTGTAAATACGCGGATAGCTCGAAAGAATGGTAAGGCGCCAAGCGCACATAAAATAAAACACTTCTAATAAAAAATAACGCGTGAATAATCAAGATAAAACCGTTTTGTATTCCAAGAACGCCGAACTAGTCCATTGAGCAGTTTCGTAACCAACTAATGTTTAGTAATTATTATGTTTTGAAAGCGAGCGAATGGAAAATAGTGATGTACACTCCGTTTACCCAAAAGGTATCAAAACAGTGATGCATTTTAATTCATTATTAGTATTGTTTCATAGGTATTGACCTTTGACATCAGTCATAAGATGTGATGGTTCCACATCACATAAATTTACGTATAAATATATTAAAACTGTTTTAATAGTCAATAGAGTTCCTTCGTATCTAAATCGGACTGTAATGTTTGTTTGTCTAATGATGTGTAAATAAGGCAGGAACCAGGGAGCTCTTTAATAATGTATCCAGGACAACATGTAACTGGACTGTTGGACGTAATCACGGTTTGTGTAACTAATTAACTTGAGGTCATATTCGAACTAATACTACGTCGTAGAGGCTCGGACAAACATAATCGCTTTTAGTTCCGACCATTTACGATGCTCTGACAATGGCCCGTGAGAATAAAACTGAAGCAAATCCTTGTAAGTAAAAGCATGAAGTAAAAGGTTAAGCTTCAGAGCAGAAGGTAGAAGTGAAAGCATTTGCTTTTTTTTTTTTTTTGTATGAATAACCTTTACCTTCACCTTCAACCTTTTGCTCATCATTTTTGAAGGCCTTGCTCCAATTTTATTTAATTCTAATCAGCTGTTCTTGTTTAAAAGTTTTGTGGTTACAATTTATAACAAAATAATAATTTACATTTTCATTTTAAAATCGTATCTGTCATCTTTTAATCTGCTTATTTGTGTTGTTATTAATTTTAGATTTTATTAATAACAGACATAAACCTTATAGAAAAATTAAATTTGACCAGATTTAAGTAATTGTGACCTAACTAACCTAGATAGAATCGAATCAGATACAGATCATAATAGTTTAATTGAACATTCAATTGAAACTGAAACTTCATTATGAGGAAATTAAGTTCTTTTTTCATTAAATTAATTTATTAAATCAATCAAATTGGATAGTTGTTCACTAATTTGTTGTCCTCTGATCCTCAGTCTACCCTGTGCTTCATCTCTTTCAAATACCTCTTCATCATCCACGTTATCCCCTTCCTCTTCTGGGAAATCGTCATCAGCCAAATACTGTACTTTGCTATATTGTGCAAAATTACACAGCACACAATGATTTTAGTAATTTTTTCAAAGAGAATCTGCATGGGTACTGCATTTTGGGAAAATGCCTTTTCAACTGGCCAAAACAGCGCTCTATTATTACTCTTTCTGATTAAAAAGGTATGTTAAATTTATTACACCCTCTGGTATTTGGATTTAAAGATGGTGTCATCAACCATGGTTCAATTCCATACCCTGAGTCTGCTAATAAAATGCCATTTTTAAATGTTTTTAATTTCCACCTTACATTTGAGTTCTTTCAGATTCTTGCATCGTGTACAGAGCCAGGCCAGCTTACATCAATGTTTGTAAATATTTATCGAGCATTACAAGTTAATTATACATTTAGCGAGGCAACCCCCTTTCTGTTGATATATTCATCACCATGCACACTGGGTTTTTGAATTTTTATATGTGTACAGTATAAAACTCCTAAACATGTTGGATTTCTTGAAGTGATGTGAAGTGATGATGGAAATTTTATCCAAATAATAGCTTTTTCAATAATTTTACCTGATACATAATTAACTGTTTTACTCACGGTTGTTTGGTGAACATTAATCTCTTCTGCATCACCCAACTGGTATCCAGGGTTTGCTATATAACGCCAAAAATCTGAAGTTTTTCTTTGGAGGTTAGGTCACCTCTTCTCTCATCACCTTCGCCAAGAAAGTGTTTGCTCAGCCATGATACATTTTCTCGCGAGAATCTATATAACGCTTTATAATTGCAAATTTTAGGCACTAAGCACGGTTTGTGCACCTTTCTTTTACGAAAATTTATTTGAACTTGTGCCACTCTAAAAGATGAGTCTACTACTAAGCAGAAAATTTCACGTTTTTGAAGGCTTTGCTTAGAATCAAGACACTTAGCTTATTTTTATTCATATGAAAAAAGGAGTAAAAGGATTTACTTGGAGCCAATGCTCCTATTTTAATCTTTCATGATCATGAGCTTCTGATTTTTTTTATTCATACATATTGAAGGATTTGCTTCAAAAAGGTGAAGTATAAGCATTTGCTCCATTTTATTGTTATGGGCCATTATCTGATTAACTTTAGTGCCGGCAACTACTAATAGCCACACGGTCCTAATTTCAGGAAACTGGCAGGCGACAAGCGTGTACACTAGTAGGGTAGTTATCGGGAATAGCTTAGCGAGCATTCACAAAAAGATTGCTTTCAAATCCCATTTTGCAAAAAATTTAGAATAGTGAAGATTAGCTTTGTCAATTTTACTAACCATTAATGAACAGCCCATTTATCGTGAAAATTAGCAGCAGTCTTACCTTGAATGATTACATTATGACCCTATCTGATAACTAACACCATAGTACAACCAAACTAGATAAATACGCTATCTTTCTTGTTAAATGGAGGGCAGTATATACTTTTAGAAGCAAATACGGTTGGAACACAAAATATATATTTTTTTTAAATATATAAACTAGAGATGGATCGAATCCACTTTTTCTAGAATCCGAATTTTAATTTTACCTGCGAATCCGAATCTTAGAAATTAATAAAAACCTAGAGAATTAATTTTCCCATATTGGTTTTATTTTTTTGATGTTCTTTATTCAAATTTTGTTCACATACATCCTTTAGTATGCATGAAAATATGTCATAGTCAATTGATATGTTAACTACAGTGTAAATTTACATTTAATTTAATAGTAAATTAAAATTCTTTTCTCTTTTGATTTTTACCCGCTTTCGCGTAAGGCCTACTCGTATCTACCCATGTTTAATTTGTAAAAAGAGCTAAAGATGTTAATAAATTAATAAAACAATATATAATTGGGCTTAATATTAATAAGTATCCAAGTATGATTCACATGCGTGAACTATCAATGCAGCAATTGTAATAAATGATTAGATAGAAACACAGAAAATTATTAAATTATTAAAACTGGTTTCCTTTTCTTTTTTCGCTGTGACGAGTGTTTGTTTATTCTACTTAAGCGTTTGATCATTACTTTCAATGTTTAATATTAAATGAAATATCCAAAGATTTAGTCGAAATCAATTTTACAACAACTAAACAATTCAAAAATTCCAGTTCCAACGAAATATTAAATGGTTATTTAATTCTTAAAACATGATAGTGAGTAAGCGATCAGAATTTTTTAATCGATTTTAAACAAGCGCTCAATATAAAGGATAGTTTTTTTTTAAATTTGGCAAAGCGAAATAGCTTTAAAAATGCGCATTTAAGAAAAAAATCATATATAGTTACTTGATTTTTAGACATTGACAAAATGACATAATTTATTTTTCATTTAGTGGACCCCTTCAAAGTCACATCTTAAGGCCAACTATTGTTTTTCAAATAGGACCCGGTATTTTTTATTGCAGAATCGTATTTACAAAAAACCAACTTTTGTCCGAAACACTTTTTTTACGCGAGGTCAATTTTTTATTATCTTTAATGAAGTAAAGAAATAGGTATGTTTTGGAACTTTTTTATTTTAGTTTATTGCCTACTAGAATCGGTATAGTGTAAAGAAATACGAGAAAAACCTTCTAACAAACAAAAAAACAAACATTCTTCCATAAGGGTTGAAATGTTAAATCACAACAATTTGTTAGAAATGATGACCTTCTACTTCGATACACTTTCCAATTCACTTTATAAAAGAATTGTGAGTATTTAGTAGTTTTTCTTGATTAATATTTCTACAAGCAATAAATTGGACCCCCTCTACCGATTCAGCGGTTAGTGTAGTTCCGATCCAATACTTGTGCGATTCTGGAATAATGAGCAGAGGCACAATCATGCTGAAACCCCATGCTCTGCCTTTCCTGTGGGTTTAAGTTTTCTAGCAGCAATGGTAGCCCTTGATCTAGAAAGGTTTTTTATTTGTCTCCATTCAATGTACCGTCATTAAAAAAAGGGGCCAATCAATTTGTCTCTGATAAGTCCACACCAAACGTTCAAAGCCCAAGGGCACTGTCTTTAAACTCGGCACAGCCACCGTGAATTTTCTGCACTCCAAAAATTAATGTTGTATCGGTTAACTTCCCCATGGTTCATAAAGATCGATTCATCAAAGAAAAATATTTTAAAGAAAAGGTTCCTATTTATTATTACTTGTCCAAGTGCCCATTGGCAGAATGCCACTCGATTGAGGAAATAATCTCCAAAAGCTCTTGATGCAACGAAAGGTGATAAGGATGGAATTTATGATGCTTCAATATTTTGAGCACACTTCTCTTGGATATTCCTAAACCACTAGAAATCACATGAGATCCTACATGAGGATTTTAAGCTACTGCAGTCAGGACTGCGATCGCATTATGTTCACTGGAGACAGTTGCTCAGCGGCGCCTTTTATTCGCTTGAACACTTTCATTTTCCACAAATTCTTTAACTACACGATAAAAACGGCGGATTTCTCTCAGGAAACGATCAGCCTATAGTAGAATGGCATCATTAACTTTTCTTCTACATTCACGATGAATTAAAATTATTTCAGTGTTTTCATTAACAGAATAATACTCCATAGCTCACAACAGGTAGATTTACAATAAACAAGGATATCTCACGTTATGAAGAACCGTGTCTCTTTAATGTGAAACGTTTATTCATAAAGATAGAAAAGTTAAATTAGTCTACTTATTATGAAAACATATTAGGTAGACCAATTTAACCTTTAGAACCTTATAAATTAACTATGTTTTTTGTTTGTGAGAGCGTTTTGCTCGTGTTTGCTTACACGCTACAGATTCTAGTAGGCAATAAATTGAAATAATAATAATATTTAGCACCACGTCTTACTACCCGTTCGGGTTATACGCTTTAAGTACTAATTACTCTAATGGATTAGGTATTGGGAAGGTTGAATTAGAGGAAGTGAACCCGCATTTGCGTGGATGGAGAGTGGAAAACCATTTAGGAAAAACTACCCTCAGTTCACCCGACCGAAATTCGAGCCTCGATCTCCCCGTCCTCAGCAGTCGAGCTCAACACGACAAGCGCGTTAGCCAACTACGCCACCGAGGCGGGTAGATTGAAATAAAAGCAGTTACAAAAAAAACGTATTTCTTTAAATTAATAAATATTATCAAAAACAGACCTCAGGTAAAAAAGTGTTTAAGGCAAAATTGGCTTGTTTTTTTTCTTAGTATACGAGTTTGCAGTAAAAAAATACAGTGTTCCATTTGAAAAACAATATTTGCACTTGAGATTACCTTGAATACATCACTAAATAAAAAAATATGTCCCTTTGTTAGCGTCTCAAAACCAAGCAACTTTGTATGAAACGTTTTTCTTAGATGCGTTTTTTAAAGATATTTATCTGTATCAACTTTAAAAAAAAAGCCACCCTGTATGGTTTTAATCAAGCTAAATGTTTTCTACGATTGCGAATAGTGGTAGCTTCTTTTATGGACCTCGTCAAATTAAACTTCAAAATTGTCACCCTTGCCCCCCCCCCCTCTCTTTCTTTTGTGATCCTAGGTTGTCAGGATGGGTTGCGGCCGAGGATGGGGCAAGTGACTGGGTTCGTGACGTCCGGATTGGGTTTTTGTGGTGTTTATTCTACTACAATATGGTAAAGCTTTTACTTAGAAGCTTGTGACAGAACGAAGTATGCAAGGAATGCTTAACCAATGGCCTGACTGACCTCTAGGTGAACCTTACGGTTTATGAACCCCGGTACCCTGGGCTCGAAGGTTACCCTCCGATACAAGTACTGATGATCCGGAGTTCTAACCCACGTAGCCCCAAAAAACGGGCAGAGTGACCCCCTAGACTCGAAAGTGATTAGCCAGCTTTGTTATAGCTGGAATACACTGCTATTTATCCTGGCTTCTAGCCTGATTTACCGTGAGGAATGCTGACACTCTGTTTATGTTGTTAGCGCATATGTTCTATTTGTTTACTACAGTAGCCCCACGGCTTCTTTGGTGCTGACTGACAGCTCACAACTGATTTCTGACAGTCAACATTTAGGTATGTACCCAAATTTTGACCGTCAGAAGTGACAGTCTGCTAAACACATGTTTTTGCAGATCATATGGTTCGGCGTAGGGATATATAATTTGGTCTGGTAACTTTTCAAAGCCATCAGCTGTCAGCCGTGAGCTGTCAGTCAGCACCAAAGAAGACATGGGGCTACTGTAGCTAATCACAATATCTTGCAATACTCTTTTTGTCATTCCCAATCTATATAACACAACAAATTTTGAACAAACACACGCCTCAATTTAGGCCGTATCGATTACAGAATGATACAATATAATAAAAAAAACTATACCCCATTTAGGAGTAGTATGTTCTTCTTTCCATTTATGCGCCATTAAAAATCTATTGGTAATAAATTATAATATTCTTATTGCCTTTTTGATTAGTTTTCTGGCACAAAACAGAAAGCATTGTTTACAAGCAATACATCGAAGAATTTTTTTAAAAAAGTGTTCAACATATGTGTGTTTAGACGTGTTCAATTTGGATGAATCACCCTGAATGAACAATCACATTGAACAAAAGTAGAAACTCTGTCAACGTATTTCAATGTTCAATTTGGTTGAACCAACCACATTGTTCAACCAAAGTGAATCGTGTAAATTGGCCTTTCAGCCTTTAAATGTATGGCACTGTTAAAGTGAAAGTTCACGTATCTAAGCGTTCTGACTACACTGACTAATTTAACATTTATACAAGATCGTTCGGCGAGATGAAAGTTCCAGAACTAGCAAGTGTTGTAACGGTCAAGCCCAAGTTTTGCACTGAAGGCATTTATATATATATATATATATATATATATATATCAATATAGTTTTTTATTGTTTTTACAAAACTTGATTGACAAAATAATAGTTTCGGTAGAAATTTTGATTTTCAAATAGGCCTACCTAAGTAATATTTGAATTAATTCATAAAATTATGCTTTGTTTATGAGGTGAAAGATTCAGTAAAATCTCGAATCCTAGAATATCTTTTACTAGTTAATATTCGGTGGGTTCGAGTATACACAATTAAGGATGTTTGATTTTATAATTGTTTAAATGCGATATGGATTGGATTTCTATATATTAATTCTGCGTAGATGTAATTTATTTAAAACAATGTAGAAAAGTAAAAAAATCTCCAGCCTAAAATTCCACCCAAGTTCTCGTTTTTGTTACTATAGTTGCTGATGGTGGCCATTATAGCTGATCGTTCAATGTTTAACTCGCTGATAGCGACAATAATAACAATTGATTGTTCAATGCTTTACTCGCTGATGGAAGTTTAGAGTTGGATCATTAACTATTTGACTTGATTATAGCAGCCATGCCTATCTTACTGATGACAGCAATGACAGTTGATAATTCACTGTTTAACTCGATGATGGCGGCTCTAACAGTTGATTGTTCAATGCTCATCTTGCTGATGACAGTAATGACGGTTGATAATTCACTTTTTAACTTGATGATGGCGGCCGTGACAGTTAACTATACATAGTGTGACTTGCTGAATGCGTTAAAGAGAGTTTATTGTTCACTGTGTTAAGTTTTACCTCGAACAAACACCGAAACCAGGCCTCAGGACATTAATTAGTAAGCGCCGATCAAGCCAAGCGGTAGTACTTCTTCTAACAGATTAAACTTAAGCCCACTACTTTAAGTCTCCCCGGCTCTGTTCGAGACCCGTGTTCCAACATGTGCGGCAGAAGAAGACGTATGTCTTTTCACTATTGTCAGTTGTCGGCGTGGGAGTTGTCACACACTTGTGCATGCATGTGTTAATTAGAGACTAGTGCATACGTACTTGAGTCGAGTACAGGAATAACATTGTCCCAAGGTGAGGACAAGCGTTCCCGTTGGCTCGTTTAGTTCTGTGATACAAGGTTAGGGGCCTAGTTTCTCTCTTCCATCTGTGATACAAGGTTAGGAACCTAGGTCTTCTCTTCCATCAGAGATACAAGGTTAGGAACCTAGGTCTTCTCTTCCATCAGAGATACAAGGTTAGGAACCTAGGTCCTATCTTCCATCAGAGATATAAGGTTAGGAACCTAGGTCCTATCTTCCATTCAGAGATACAAGATTAGTAAACTATGTCCTATCTTCCATCAGAGATACAAGGTTAGGAACCTAGGTCCTATCTTCCATCAGAGATGCAAGGTTAGGAAACTAGGTCCTATCTTCCATCAGAGATACAAGGTTAGGAACCTATGTCCTATCTTCCATCAGAGATGCAAGGTTAGGGACCTAGGTCCTATCTTCCATCAGAGATACAAGATTAGTAACCTATGTCCTATCTTCCATCAGAGATACAAGGTTAGGAACCTATGTCCTATCTTCCATCAGAGATACAAGGTTAGGAACCTAGGTCCTATCTTCCATCAGAGATCCACGCATAGGCGTGCCTACAGGGGTGGCCAGGAAAGTATTACCCCCTCCCCTCCGATGTTGGTTCAAATATTGTTTTCAATGTGGGAGGCACACACACAAATGTAAAAAATAATTATTTAGCTGGAGAAGTACACATAAAACTCTAATATCAATTTTTTTTTAAATTGTCTAAACAGCTTCTAGAGGTATATAATAAAAATATTCCATGGGAGGATCGCTCCAAATAAATTAAAGAGGCATCAAATTAAAAAAAAAAATCCTGACGATGAGCACTCTAAATAGCTCAAATGTTTAGTGTCATTAGAACGTCGTTTGTGTCTATGAACACCATTTATGATAGCCTAGTGCTTATATCTGTGTGAATGTTTTATATAATTAATCCATATTCCAAATATGTACCCAATCTATATATATTAGTAAAATGAAGAGTTTGTTTGGTTGACATGAGCATTGCGTGATATCTACCGCACGCAGAGGTCTGAAATTATATATATATGTATATATATATACACACACACACACACACACACACACACACTAGTAACCCCTGAGCACGAACGTGTGCACGCTGAGGCCGGAATTTTCAGATTTTAATTAGATTTGTTAAAATTAGTTAAAAAATGGATTGGAAGCAACTAAATACTATAATATATAAAATGAATTGTATGTTTGTGACTCTTTAATGCAATAACAAACACTACACCGATTGTGTTGACATTTCCCATGGGTATAGCTCGGACGTCCGGTTATCATATAGTATAATGACGTCCGCCATTTTGTTTTCAAGATCGCGGCTGAAATACATACCTTTTGGCTCCTTTCTCGGCTTAATGCTTATAGTGTTTTAAGCGGAACAGCTTTGGAAAGTTCCTGGATATAGATACGTATTATAAAACATTATGTTAAGTATTGGTAATTAGCTAGTGAATTATATATATATATATATATCAGTGGCGTTGCATCAGGGCAAGCAAGGCAAGCACTGCCTGCTCTTTGATTGAAGATATGTAATTATTTTATTTAATGTTTGCAAAAATATTTACCTGGTAATCTTTTAAATGTAATTCAAGCATTAGTGGGTTTGAAAGAAAAAAAAATCCCATACATGGCAGTGACCGTAACATGCATGCAAGACGTGCACGGTATTTGTCCGACTTTCATCCCATTGCTCTAACCAGTGTAGTTCTTATTTGTGACGTCATAGATTTCGGAGGGGGGAGAAGGATGTCAGGTAAACATGCAAGCAGCCGAGCTACGACTTCTTTTCCCGAAAGGTTACGACTAGAACCGAACTCACTACCCCTCTCTTCCCCTTTCAAAACATATAGGGATGGTAAGGCATGAAAGGGGAAATTAATAATTATTATTATTAGCACCGCGTCTTACTAACCGTTCGGGTTGTACGCACTTACGCTAATGTGCAATGGTAGGGTGATTGTGAGATGAAATGGAGGACCTACAGTTTAACGTGGAATCCGAACCACGGTGGAGGCCTGGCATTCCTCACATTCACAAGATGTCTTGTCATGTCAGAGGTGAAGGAAGGGTTTGATAATCAGATAAATCTTTGCCGGGACCGAGGATTGAACCCCGGACCCCAGCACAGAAGTCCGACACCTTACGCCTAAACCACCAGGTCACCGAAATTAATAATTATCGCCAAGGTACTAACCAATACTGACCCTGTGCCTACACGTATTTAAGCCCGCTACACACGACACAACTTCTTGTATATGTTGTACAATAAGTTGTAGCCTGAAGATGGCATCGTGTGATCACCAAAACTTGTACTAGATCTGCTTCGCACAACTTAATGTATATAATTTAAGGAAATAGAACTTGTCCTATATTAGCCATTATTCTTGCACAACTTAGTTGTAAACACGAAAACTTTGTCTGCTAGACAGTTACCTTTAAAAGAAAAGTTATTGTGAAAACAAACAAATAATTATAATTGAAGGAGTTTAAACCCCAAATGTAAATGTTTTCAACTGTTTAAAAGAAATATTAAAACACACTTTTTTTTATTATTTTTATAATATTTAGGAATGATTAAGACATTATTTACATTAAATACCAATATTTTCCAAATCATTCAATCAATTTATTGCACAACTTTTTGTACAAGAAGTTGTATCGTGTGTACCGGGCTTTAGAGTTATGTGGAGTTTATTGTAACAGGTGCTTTTGGTTTGATGTGTGTATCAGTGAAAGCTAACAAACGAAAGTTTATTAGTATATGTCTATAGTAAGTAATAACACAAGCTTGCCTAAGAATTTTGCTCACGAGACGCTACTGATATATATATATATACACGAATATATAAATTATATACAACATTATATACTAGCTACGTTACTAGTTATTTGTAAATAAAATATTTCATTAAGGAATATGTTTATTGTCAGCAAATTTATACAAGCATAATTTACATCAAACTAGTCAATAACCCGTGTTCAAGTTACTTTCGTATCTTTTGAAACTAATCAAAAAAACCACCTCCTCCCCGTTTCGTCCTCTTAGGGGTCAAATTTCGAAGAATCCCAAAAGATATCTGACCAGTTACTTAAAAATAACCTTATCTTTCCAGCGTAGGCGATTTGGAAGATACGGAAAAATCACCCCTTCCACGCTTCAACCCGTAAGGAGTTGTATTTAAAAAAACTGTACTGTTATTTAAAAAGACCTTTCATGCTAAGTTTCATTTTTCCAGCTCAGTCGGTTTGGAAAATATGGTTATACCTTTAAAATTGTTCCAACCCGTTTCACCCCCTTATCGGATACCTACGAAATGAAAGAAACACCCCCCCTCCCCCTGCAGAATTTAATGAGTCCAGTTCAAGGAGTTCTGGAGATATCGTGATGAGTACTTCAGTGAGTGAGTCAAATTCAAAATTTTATTTATTTTGAATCCGTTATTTTTTTCGAATCCTCGAATTTCAAATATCCTTATGGATTCAAGCTATTCGAAGGCCCAATCCCTAATAGTTTGTTGTAGGATATGCATTTAAGTATATTCTGAGTCATATAAGGAACCCAACTTAGGGAGCTAAATATTGCTTCAAAATTTGCCTTTCCATGGGAAAGGACAGAGAAGATTTAAAAACTTTACAAAGAGTTGGCTATTTAATGTTTTCAACTGCATTACATAATGTGAAATATGACTTCAATATTCGTCTATTAAAATAACTGCTTTCTTTTTTAGAATTTTATCCTCAAGCTGCAAAATGTTCCACTCATCGAATAAACTATAATTAGGAACATCCAATGGTAAGGATCTAGAAATTGTTGCGATATCATTTATGATTCGTTTAGCGGTTATTTCATTAGAATGAAACAGTGAAAATGTTTCAGAAAATACTCACTTATTTTGACTTAATGACAGTTTGTTACAAATACAGACATACAAGTAGCAAACAAAATGCAAGTGTACGGTATTTTAAAAGTTCCAATAATTTCTAAATTAAGAGTATTCCTTGAAAAAAACATTGAAAAAAATAATTAATTTATGGGAAAAAAATGATTAAAATTGAGTTTTTTTTTTGTAAATAGCAACTAAAGGTGATTCGTAAGAAAAAATTAACGAAAGTGGGAAAAGTGAGTCACTTGCATCCATGCTGCCACCGTTACTCAGACTAGCAGTATAGTTAACAGAAAAAGGCATAATTTATCAAGTTAATTTTTTTGAGTATATATTGTTTTAACTGTGAGATTAAAATATTTGTGCATTTTTATTAGTTGTGTGTTGGTACAGCCAAAATTTAGTATTTAGCTAGGTACACAGGACACAACTTCTTGTGGAAAAAGTAGTGCAAGAAATTGAACAATTGTACACGAGCCAGAGCGTTTCGTACACAAAACTACATTAAAGAAGTTGTTAAAAATCAGGTCATGTATTGGAACTTTAAATAATAAATTCAATTTTAAAATCCATACCAATTTTCAAACAACATCATTATTCTACTTATTTTTTTTTTAAATGCATGTGTCGCTGTCTTGATATCTAAATATAATTGGTGTGTACTGGTTGACGTAAGCAATGACATAATCAAATGCCTCCAAGTGACGCTAACTTTCTATACTCTTTACATTAGTTCACACGGCACATTGCATACAATATTGTGTGCAATGCGATAGTTTCTTTGCTTTTGATGGAATGATATCAGATATTAGATAAATTAATAGTAAATATATTGAGTTTGTATTTATATTTGTGTTTATATTTATTGTAATACAAATATAACTTTAAATTCATAACAGTTTGTATTAATTAATTTAGCACCACGTCTTACTACTCGTTCGGGTTATACGTGTATCTATTGCTAACAATCCAAAAGCTTTACAATAAAACTGGCCGATATATATTCCGTTCACGATAGGTTTTTACCTGGATGACAGTTCGAAAATCATATATTTAGGTTTTGTGTTTGCCAACACTTGTAAAAGATCACAGTTTTGTTATAAATGTAAAGATCTTTAATTACCCGTTATATATTACATTTAAAATAACGTTAACTTAAGTTTTCTCATATAATTTCATTTTTTAAAATAATTTATTTTTATCCAACCCGAAACAATATTTTAAACATAATTAAAAGTACTTATTTTTAGTTTTGTAACGTCACTGATTTTGTGTAATATAGTGCACACATCAATACCTTTTAATACAGGCATTGTATTTACTTGGAAAAGAGAAAATTGTTGTCATTTTTTACATACAGTAAATGATTTTATGATTATTTTATCGTTATTTCGAAATATTTAACTGAATAAAGTATTTTCATCAACTGCGTGTCCGCATCATTGTAAAAAACTTGTTTACCGTTATGTTCAATCATATGGTTTAGATTTGTCAGTGGCCATTTTGAAGCTATGTTCGTTAGAAGTTTATTTGAGAAAGTGGAAGTGGAATAAAACTATAAATAAACTTTGTGTCCTACCTCAAATAAATATATAAATATTATTGGCCTAAATTACTGTGGTTAACTATCACATTGATATATCACCATCTGTTTTCTTTACAGTCATCCAAATTGATAGATGTCAGCTGTTGGCGTAGTGATATATTAGGGATTACTTCTAGTAACATTTCAAGCTGTCCTCCAGGTAAACTTAGCTCGTGAATGACTTATAGGACGTGTTCTATTCCTTAAAATTGTATACAATAAGTTGTGCAAAGCAGATCTTATACAAGCTTTGGTTTTTTACACGACGCCATCTATATGTTACAATTCATTGTACAGTAAGTTGTGTCATGTGTATTTGAATTAAGGTATAAATGTGCGTTGTATAATATTCCAAAATGTTTGTTTATTAACTCTGGGCAGATTAAAGTTGTATACACAAACGGTCGCAAGAATATGTTAAAAGTGAAGTAATGTTAATCAAACTTACATCCTGAAAATAAATTTCATGGTTGTGGCATAAGTTTGGTGACATCGAGTTGTAGCATTTAAACAACACTAAGCCTCGTTATTGCATGCCACCTTGAGTCAAGGGTGTAATCTGCTGAGCTAACCTTGTTTGCAAATTTACTATCCATTCCAGTGGATGACCACCATGCTGGTCCAATAAAAGTGGCCTTACATTCACCTACGATGCCTGCTTATAGGCCCAGTTCACACGTCAGTTGATGGCTTCAAGACAGTGAGAAACCAAGTTTGTTTAAACTACCTGTGTTATGTTCTTTCCCACTCGGTCCCATTTGACCAAACATACATAGGCTCTACACACCTCACATGGAAATATGTTTCCATTGATATCTGGCCAATGAGTATTCTACTTGTGATTAAAAAATAATAATAGGTACAGCTAACTGTGGTACCCTAGCAATATTCAATACCGACCAGATGGGTGGACCGAGACAACACTCATCGAGCGGATGAAAACACCACGAAATAATGACGTGTGTACAAGAACAGGTAACCTAGAGGCGACCCAATTCAATGTCTGGTCGGGAAGATTTGAGCAGAAAGAGCACCTTTTCCGAGTGATCGAATTAACAGTTCCTGGGTTGCCCAGAATGGTTTTATGTGCTTTGTCCTTTTACTTTCTCAGTTTCACACCGCATGTCCTAATCAGTGAAATTAGGGACACAGCATCAATATGTGTCTGATTTTATTGATAATTTCAAGCGCTATCCGTGCACTTTGGAAAAAGTATAGGTCAAATAATATTAATATATTTAAAAAAGAGAATGCCTAAAAATGTAGGTAGATTTCGAGAAACAAACTACCCAAATGCTTATGTCCATTTTTGTAAACAAAATAAAATGGCTTCCACGCATGTACAAGCTCTCTAAACGGACCATGTTGAAGACACGCGCAGGATTTTCGTTAGATAACCGCCAGAGTACGGCCTCGTGTGTATGCATGGTTTGAAACGAATCAGGAAGCCTTTGAGGCTATTAACTGACGTATATACAGATCTTAATAGGGTCATATGTTCGAGGCCTTGGCGGCAAATAAACAAAACATCATGGCTGTAGACACATTTTATGATGCATTAAAGTGGAGCTATAAGGGAGCGGACAGTTTGCAACCAACAGCTTCCTGATGAGTGCACGCGCAGTCTCTGAAACGAGGGCATGGCATGCGGGGTGTGTTACATGATTTGAACTGAACTACCCAGTCCGAGGAGATGGCGGAGGATTTTCCCATTCTCTCTCTACGTACTTATGCAGGTCCCTTCTAAGCATTTCCTCTCGGAATGAGAGTTTTATAGCCCTTATGTTAAATAACAATGAACTAAAATACCTTGTCGCCCGTTTCTGAGGCTCATTGGTTAAAGTGGCCGACCAGAAGTCTTGAAGACCCTGGTTCAATTCCAGATGGTGGTGATATATTGGAATTAAATAAACGCTAATACCGAAGTTTCGCTCGTTGCAGATTTTTGGGAGTCGGGTTCGATACCCTGTCAATGTGTTCTGCTCTAGACTCAGATATGGATGACAGAGTGCATGCAACGAGTGTGGGTCCTCCTTGCGTGGGATCCATAATTCTGTAGAGGAAAGGGCTGGGAGTCATTAGTTCGATTTCAGCCTCACGATGACACTCGTGTATTTCCGGTGCTTGACAGGGTGTTTGCCCGAGCTCCCACACACAGGAGTGTGACGTCACACGTCCCACACCAATGATGAGAGGGAGGGAGGTCTACCCGGCATTTTCCGCTCGAGATCTAGTTTGTGGGAATTCCCTCGAAATCAAATTTGAAATGAGTTGTACATTGGTGTAGTAAACACAACAACCATCACAGTGTAAGGCAGGGTTGGCAAACTTTTTTGAGATTGCCTGCCCTATCTCTAAATTGTTTTTAGAGATTTTTTTCCCGTATGCCAGTATGAATTTTAAATATCTTACTATATATTTTATTATAATATTACGTACCTATTTTAGTTATTATATTATCCAACAAAACTACTATACCTGTTTGAAATATTATGTTTTATTGTTTTGAAAAAAAAATGTTTAAGGAGTTCTTAGGAAACATAATTGATCGTTTAAAGGGATAGAGCCAGTAATGAATTAAAATAGTTATTAGCCCTTGTCGAGCATGCTTTATTTTATAGTTTGATTAAAAGCATAATCTAACTTATTCCTGCCTTATTTTGAACTTGATAGTAACTATCTGCTCGATTTAAATGCGATAGCCAACACTAGGTTTGTGAACATCTTAGGTTACTGAATGGACCGAACTGCAAAGAAATAACCAGGACATTTAATATACTTATTCTTCTTATGTTTTTTAAATTCAAATGTATTTATAAATTAAATACTCAGTTTGATATAAAAATAGTGTGCAACAGAAGTATACTTCGATATACAAATCCGAATTAGGCAAACAAATCTTATAACGATATGGGATTTTATTGTGATATTTGCCCTGCGATTGGGCACCAATTATAGTGATACCGAATTGTATGATGCTGATGATGATGATGCGGATGTAATAATGCAGACCCGTGTGTGCCTTACGGTGAGCAGTAAGTATAACGATACCGGGTTTTATGATGACGACAATGCGTGCATGCCTTACTACGTACGCACTCCTTACCACACGACTATGACGATCTGATTTTATGTAGTTCGATTGAAATCAACAAAATTTGATTTTTTACACAATCTATTGATTTGATTACACTTTTACTGATATAAAATTGATATTGATACAGTCATTTGTTAATTTCCTAACTGACAAGGAGAGTCAAAGCTAATGTTGTTCAAAATTTTGTTTTCAGTTATATTAAAATGTTCTGTATTCTGAGTACTGTGTACTGTCTATTAATATTTACTGTCTAGATTTATACGCACAAGCTGCTTAAATATGACCTACCCCTTACTTCTTGGACCCCTTGTCACCAGTGTTAAAACTAATAGGAGAACTCCTGGCAACCTGATGTTGTGAAGGCTAGCTTCTTATTGGTTAAAAGGAGCCAGCACGTCACATGATTTTTTTAAATAAAACGGAGTTGGTCTTTTAAAGAAAGAAAGAAAACTTTAAAGCGCGATACATGTAAATTACTTCTGAAAACGCGCGATTTTCCGCGGATTAAGTATTAAAAGGAAACTTTATAAACAGTTATTTAAAGAAAAATACACTTAATCCATGACTTTTTGAATATATGAGAGGGATCCAAAACAGTGTCATTACAATCTTTCTTAAATTAGTAAAATAACTATCAAATATTTGTCACTAGCATAGAACTCTTCACTTCTGTTTATCTGTCAAAAAAATATCTTAAATGTTAACTTACAAACAGAAGAAAAAATATTAACATGATTCAATATTCGTTGTTCAGTTATATTACTACCAATCAATATAATTACCTTAATAATGATTTTTACATGTACATTTCGCAATTTTCATTATAGTCTATTGAGAATGAAAGTAGACCATATCATAATTCTACCCAAATGGTTCTCGTTTAAAAACTTGGGTCGGCATTTTATTCCAGAGACTAAAAAAATGTTTGATCCAAAGCCCACATTATACTTTTTTACTAATCAAAAGCGCAACAAAGTGAAACCTAAAAATTACATTATAAGCTCACTTTATATTGTATTAAAAGCTCACCAAAACTAAAGGATCTCTAGGAATTGGGTTAGGTCAAGTTGAATGCCATGTGCCGAGAAAATCTAGGATGATAGGGATGAGCAGTGTGAATAAGAGGAAATGCACGAGTATACGCTAGGAAACACGATGAAAAACAACGTAAATGTAACTGAGTGATATTTGAACTCGAGTCCCAACAGTCGGAAACGCTGGCGCTGAACTAAGCTCTGCCGGTAACAGTTATTTGTGAAAGTGGTGCAACGATGCACATCCAATCAAGATAATATATCTCAGAATATTCACTCAACAAATAGGACCTACCTAGTTGGCACATACATTCAACAGATAACACACATTCTCAACAAATATCAGACAGCATATTTCGCCGGCACACCCAGTCAACAGATACCTAGCTGCTCCAGTGGCCGCATTGTCTTAGGCGTAACTCTCGCAATAAACTTAAATGCCGATGACGGGGAGATCGGGGTTAGAATCATGGTCGGGTGTAATTAAGGTAGTTTTCCCTAAATGGTTTCCCACACTCGTTCCACGCAACTGCGGGTACACTTCCTTTAAATTCAAAAGATCCAGAACTAGGTCATTAGCGTAATTGGTACATATGCATGTAAGTTGGAAAGCCGGCCACATTTGATATTGCTGTGAACAGTTTCCATTATCATTCCTACTCTTTGTATATTACTGGACAGTTAGCTAAAGAAAATGAGCTTAGGATATATATCTAGCAAGAAGGATTGTACACCTTACCACACCGTTCACTTCTGCACTTCAAAGTACGTTTTCTGCTAGATAAGGGCGCTGTCGGGAATACTTCGAGAATCCTCAATCACGTTTAAATTAATCTCTTCTCTAGAATTTCCTCTGAGATCAACGGAGTAGAGATCGATCAATAGAGAGATGTAGGTATATCAACTCAGCTCAAAAACTATCTTTCAATTCGGAAAGGTGAGCAAGCGTACCTTGAACACGCGAGATGTAAACTCGACGAAGTACAATACATGTCACGACAAATATCTTTGACGTATGCATACCTTTTCGTTTCACACTAGGATTCGAGGAAGACTATCCCCGCATACTGATCAATGCTAAACAAGAGTTTGTACTTGTCCGATTGACGACTGACAGTGAAGTAATGCACTACTACAAGAGAACCCAGAGACGTCTTTTAAGATTGAAATAAATAAAATCTCATGGCTAATACCTCATATAAAGTAGGACGATTTGAATCGATTAAATCTGTTCAACTTTATCAATAGCAGACGCGCTATCAATCTCCGATTTCGTAAGTAGGAAGTGAACGAGTATCCGAAAGTGCCGACCCCCCGCAAAAATTTCAACCATATTGGAAAAACAGCATTATGTCATTTGTGCTCTTCAGACTGGACGTAACAATACAACGGCTACGGAAGAAGCAAGTTTGATCATTGTAATCTACGCTCAGTTAAACGCTACTTTAATTCCGTCATGTACCCCTAAGAAGATCTAAACTTGGACTTTTAATTAAGACTTTGCCAATTTTCAGAATTTGTACTAAGGAACGAGTGCGTCTCTACCAATGTTCGATCCAGAACATTTATTTAAAATCTGTGGTATCCATCGTCATGTTTGATGCGAGTCAACATGAAGATACTCTCAAGGACTATGTTATAACATGTCGTGTAACGTTCGAGTGTGATACTCGCCAACACTAAAGCTTCTTGCTTAATCATACACGATTGAATGGTTCGCTACAACCTGTCGAGCAGTGACGTCAGCAAGATGGCGTCATAAATGGATGAGGAACAACTCGACAACGACAGTATGCTGATCGACGTGTGGGGGTTTCTGAGCGAAGAAGGTATCGTCCTCATCAAGGAGCTGGCCATCAAATGTTCTGATTCGCCCAAAGCGTTCAACTCTATAAGTTCCTACCCTCTTTCCAGATTGATTTACTTTCGTCAGGGAATAATCACCATCACGGTCTGTCTTGGGAGAGTGGGATAGACTCTACTACGAACTATGCTACTTTGTTAATTTTCATCTGAAGAGAGAGACATCGTTTACAATATATACTAAATGAACAGAGAAGCTAACTTGGCTTTAAAGTACCATCGACGACAGTGACGAGCTGGAAAATCTCAGTGGCCCTTCACTGAGATTGCTCAACACCTTACGCAGTGTAGGGAACTGTGCCAGTCATATCGGTACCGTCTACACGTGCGCTACAGAAAATGTCACACTCCTCTGTAAATTAATTAAAATACTAAGCTTTATCAGTCAATACGTTTGTGATTTGGTTACGAGCATTACACAAAACGATCCGAATCAGTTTTATGCTTCAAATTATCGCGCTGTTTAAGTACGTCAATTTTTCCTGTGTCTGCGATAAAGACGAGCCGGATACAGCGGCCGTTACTTATGCCGAATCGATCGTCAAACCTAAAAGTAAGGCTAAGACGAAGAAACAACCATGTGTATCACTATAGCTCCTTCATTATTGATTCTATACTTTGAAGGTCTTCAAAATGAAGAATATACAGACTGTTTCACTGTTAAACGTATGTATGTAACCGTGAGTGGTAATATGTCATTGATAATAATTACTTTAAAACCTCCTTACTCCTTCGAAGATCTCCTCCTGGCATATCAATAAATATGGTTTAAATCTTATCTTCGTGTCAAATGGGAGAAAGTAGAACTGAAGTCTGAAGAGACTCGCGCACTGCTGTATTCACTTGTTCATGCTGCTGGGATAGTTTATGTTAAAGGGAATGATAAATTATCTTTCATGAAATCGTTAAATGATCCTACATGTACTGTGATCGATATGCTGAAAGAAGGATAGAACGGTTAGAACCTCAAGCACACTATAAAGATGGACAGATTGTGTAAAAGATTGAGAAAAAAACTTTATCGCCAAGGCATAAGATTGGGTCAGCTTTATCTCATATTCTTCTTAGATACTCGTCATGTTTAACCGTATTTGTACTCTGGTTCTTTGTATAAGCAATTTCATCAGGGGCCACAGCGGTCAGGCCACATCTACATTTTTTAGCATCAATTTTTTTTATTCTATAAAATATTTTGTTATGAATATGAAGTGGAACACCATTCTCTAAACGCAGTTAATTATTGGATTGGCTATACAGTATTCAAGTCAAAATTATTAATTTCTCGCTCCAAAATTCACGCGAGGACTGTACCAGCGCTCTACTGACTGAATATAAAAGCTGGACAGGGCCCTCTCAGAGAAGTCACACCCAATGGGAGATATCTTTCAAGGTCAATCCATTATACGATAAAGGTGGTCTATATTTTGTTTTTCGTCTATGTGTCTGTGTTTCAATAAGTGTTTAAAACCCAAGAATTAGGATGGCTGGTGAAAATGATTAATTAAAATGAATAAAGTAGATTCGTTAAGAAAAACTCTGATCTTTTTACTAAAACTGCAAGAAAAACTGGAAATTAAACGGTTAGGAGAACATCAGTATAATTACTTTACATTTATGCATGTGGATGGTAAGAAAAAATCATTTTTACTAATGATTGGTTTGGTAAACAATTGTGGATAACTGAGTTAAGAAAAACGAAGCTTATTTTGTTTTTATCGTTTATTATTTAATATTTGAGTAAAGTAATAAAAAAAACATTTGGAAAATGCATTCAAGTTTAAAGCATTTGGAACAGTTAATATTGCATCACAAATAAATTCCGCGGTCAAAATTTCGGTCCAAAAACACAACTAACATCTGTCCAAAAATATAGTCATATATTAAGCAGATTAATAGAATGCTCAAAGTACTGTGCTACTCATGAACTGGTTTTAAGAGACAGACGTGTCTGACTTTTGTACAAGTAATGTCATCACTTGGTAAGTTTATTTCATAACCTATATTCTTTTATTCTTTCTGTTTGTAGATTTGCTTAGTGATTTTGTAAGTCTAGTGAGTTTAAAAAATTAGGAAAACTTAAATGAATTTAATTTAATATGTTAACACCTAGTGAGAAAAAAATCACTGCCGGTAAGCTTTGACCTGGCTCCACCAAAAATAAACATCACGCTCCGCCACTGAATTTAATTATAATCTTACTGTATAAGTGAGAAATCAAAGTTAATCACTATCATCTTAATTTATTTAGTAACTAGTACACACAGTTTATAATTATATTTTAACTGTCAAGCTATTTACTCAAAAGAGGTTTAATCTTTTTTTTTATATACACAAAAGTATTTAGACGTAAGTGTTTCTGATACAGGCACAAACAAGGCCGTAGCCAGCCAATAATTTCAGGGGTGTTTTGGTGGGCCCATCCCCCAATTGCCAGAGGCTAGAAGAAATTCTAAATGATAAACAGGTCTATAAGCTCTCTAAAAGTGTTTTTTATGGTAACAAACACCCCCCCCTAACTGCCGAAGGCTAGGAAAAATTCTAAACATCAAACACCTCTAGAAGTTATGTGAAGTGTTTTATGGCAACATAACACCATAACTGCCGAAGGCTAGAAAAAAATTCCAAATATTAAACACCTTTAGAAGTTCTCTTAAGTGTTTTTTTTATGGTACCTCCCCGCCCGCCCCCATCCCCCGATTTGTACTTGTACCTTAATTTTGAGATTGTTTGAACCATAAATAAAGCCAGATATATATTGTTCATAAAATTTCGGGGGGGGGGGAGGGGGGGTCGAACACCCCCCCCCTTTCCGACTACTGCCTTGGGCACAAAGTATTTAATCTAAAAGTTTTGATTTTTTCTAGCGATACACATTATAAAGAATTGGTACATAGTAGGTACTAAAAAAAATACATTTTCACAGTCGTACAATAGAATTTATACAAAAAATATATAATGTGTACCTCTGATACAGACACAAAGTATTGACCTGAAACTTTTTTTTTATTAATTGATGATAGCTAGCACAAAGTATTGGTGTTAAGTATCAACTAAAAAAACGTTTTCACATCCAATAAGTATATACTCAAAAAGTTTAAAACGTGCCTCTGATACTGGCACAGAAAAAAGGTTAAAGATGTGTCACTGATACACAAAGTATTTACCTAGTATTAACTCAACACTTTTTTTTTTGCAAGACGTGTGTCTGATACACATTGCTCAATAAAATCGTTTTCACTTGCGAAACGTGTCATCAATGGTAAACACACAGTCTAAGTTTTCACATACAAGTGTCAGTACGTGAGGCGTTGACCATTAACTGTCGTGGTAGCAGGACACTGGTCGGGGACGGCATAGTGTTATGGTAGAGTATGTACTGATACTGTACATCCCTTGTAATCCAAAGAGCATAGCACGACACGATTAACTTTTGAGTTAAAAGTTTCTGATTGACCATTCGTATGAGTCAAGCCTCTTCGCTATCCAAATAGTCGCGGTAGTCGTAAATACTAAGCGTCTTTAAAGTGGTATTTTTTACTCCATTAGTATTTATTTTCCTCCTTGTACCTTGAACAAGTATAGTTTCGGTCTTGATCCGACGTACTCGGCGATGATTAGTCTTTTGGTCTCCTCTTTAAGTTTGCCGAGTACACCCTTGTTTACTGCAGGCCTGCCGTAGACATTATCTTCATCGTAAGAAGAGGTTTCCAGATAGTATTTAGAAAGAATAAATAACCGTTTGTTCGCGTCATCTACACAGATTTCATATAAAAAAAGAGTCAGTGCCGGTGTATTTTAGTCCGAGAGCCCCTGTCGGAAAGTCTGGAACTATTATCTGATAATAAAGCCCGTACATAATCACCTTCAATATTTCCATAGTAAAAACCTTGCATAAATGGGCATATCAAAGTAAATTTACTGAGGCTGCGTCTAGTTTATGACCAAGCTCTCTGATTCGATGAGTCGGTTCTTAAAGTTGGGGCTGGCGAAAAGGTTACCTGCCCAAAACTGTTCTTCCCATCATGTTGTGATCTTGATCGTCCGGTACTTTAGTTTATCTGACATTAGTCATTCGAAAGCCACTTTATTCATCAGTTTGAAAAACATGTTTTCAAACTCGTTAGTAGCCTTACTCAGCATTTTCACATTCAGAGTAATATACTTGGTCATCAAAGGTGACTGTTTGAAACCAAGTATTTTCTGTACTCCAGCCAGTTTGAGACCATTTTCCAAACACGGTTTCAGATGTCTGTAACGAATAATGTAGCTGGTCTTGTCAACCAGTGTCGTTAGTAGTTTCTCCAGTTTCCTTGTAGGGGGTACACTTTTCTCATGACAGAATGCTAGTCCGAATGCGCATCGTGCATTTCTTGCAGGTACTCCAACGTCACCTGAAGCATATAACCCGTCTCCGATACAGAGCTCCTGTTCGTACGTCGAAACATTCGATTTCGACTTCGCCGAGCCATTTGAAATTCCCAGAGGGCAAATAATCTAACATAATTTTTGAGAGTCCGTTAATATCAAGATACACGAGATGGGATTCTGGCTCTAGCTTGTCTAAAGACTCCATGTAACGGTAATTCACCGGGTATGGACTGTATGGGGTAAGGAAAAGCACGAGGTCTGGCATCAATTGCGCAGGTCCTATGGCTCGGGAGAGACCACTCAGGGAGGAGGAGGGTGGATAAATGCATATGTAATTTAATTGTGGATCGTAATTATAGCTCGGAAGAGAGAAAGAGAGAGAAGGAAATATATACCACCAAGGGAACGGAAGGGGGTATAAGGGGGGCAAGCTCCAGGTAAGGAACACATATATTGCTTTTCACAACATTAAGAAGTAAGAAATCAATTTAATATTTTGATTTTAAGAGAAATAAAACATTCTTCTTCCCTTACAATTTGCGGTCAACCGATGAAATTTATAATTTCGAACCCCCTTTTTTCCCTTTCAAAATCCGGATTAGCCCAAAGTTGTATCCGGGCCTTTATACGAGCTTATATGTAGATGCAGCCAACAACCAGGTCCTCATCAGACGACGACATTCTCGAGACTGATAGTAAGTAGGTTTCTTGTGTGGACGAGAAACAGGGCCACTTATAGTAAGTGATCAGTTGCCCACGATGTATCGCGTCGCGTTGGTTTTCTCGGTGGACGAACGGTCTATAGAGACAGTACTGTACAACTAAGGTGAGAGTGTATTAGAAGACATATAAACAGTACTGTACAACCAGGGTAACCCACCTGCACAGGCCAGGAAAGCAGCGTTATCACAGTCTAAAAGGTTCAGCCAGGATTGTTGGCGCCCGTCCTCCACTCTACCTGAAACAATACATTACATAGTTAATACTTGCGAGTTGTGTTGTTTAAGAGTCCTTAGACATATCGTAATTTCTTTGTTGCAGCGCGTATCATTATATATGAATATTTATATCAATTATATAGGGAGGAAGAAGGTGGAGTTAAGAGGAAATGTACCCGTAGTGAAAGTGGGAAACCATATAGAAAATAACACTATAATTACATCTAGATGGTATGTGAACCCATGACTCCATTTCACCGGCAATCCAGTATGTTGCTAGAGTGACACTTTAGACCAGCGTATTTCAAACTGTCCTTGGGCTTCGTCCATAGTTATTTCAAGCCTTGTAAACCAATTTTATAATATTCTTTATTTGTTTTTCACTCAATAGAATTGAATCGGTCATTAATATTACCAGTATTTTTCAAATTTGAATAAAGGAAAGTTGCCAATGTCAACGAATTGTGTTTAAAAGAGAAATTTCAACCAATCATTCTTTAAAACAATATTTCAGGGGAAAGAAATTACAAAGTTTTTCGATTGAAATATCCAGGGAATGTACCCAGAAATAAGGAATCAAACTTTTTCATTGTATACTATGTACTATAAAGAATCTGATTACCAAACCCTTCCTTCACCTCTGACAAGACATCTTGTGAATGTGGGGAATGCCAGGCCTCCACCGTGGTTCGGATTCCACGTTAAACTGTAGGTCCTTCATTTCATCTCACAATCACCCTACCATTACACATTAGCGTAAGTGCGTATAACCCGAACGGGTAGTAAGACGCGGTGCTAATAATAATAATAATAATAATAATAATAATAATAATAATACTATAAAGAAACAGGCTAATTATAGAAGATTATACGCACTTACAGCTGACAAACATAACTATAAATATTGAAACACTTTGTTATCAAAAGCAAGCTCACCCGAGCCACTAATAAATAAATAAATACTTTTATTTTTGCACGTGGAACTTTTTGCACTATTAAGTAGATGCGAAATGTATTTTTTCTTTGAATAATTATTCAAGTAAAAAACTTGTAAATTTAACTGTTTTTATTTAAATAATATTATTGCAAGAAATTGTATGAGGGCTCCGCCATGTATTTTTTCTGATGTGAGGGCTCCTTCGGTCTAAAATGTTTGGGAATCCCTGCTTTAGACCATTTGACTACAGATGCAGGTGTCATATGATTTAATACGGCGAGAATTCTTATCCACCTGAGGCTTAGTTTCATAAGAATTCTTAGTGACGTAAATATTTAAACTGTCAAGAAGCTAGGTCAATTATGTTGGAGGTGACCTGGCGGTCTAGGGGTAAGGTGTCAGACTTCTGTGCTGGGGGTGCGGGGTTCAATCCTCGGTCCCGGCAAATATTTATCTGATTACTAAACCCTTCCTTCACCTCTGACAAGACATCTTGTGAATGTGGGGAATGCCAGGCCTCCACCGTGGTTCGGATTCCACGTTAAACTGTAGGTCCTCCATTTCATCTCACAAATCACCCTACCATTACACATTACCGTAATTGCGTATAACCCGAACGGGTAGTAAGACGCGGTGCTAATAATAATGGTTATGTTGGACGAATTAGGCCTGCAGGCTGTAGTTTGGGACCCCTGGGTTAGATGATGCAGGTAGTGTGACTTAATGCCTGCAGCAAGGACTTCTAGTTATTGAATATATTGCTATATTACTAAAAGACACAAAGTTAATGTCCGCAGCTGCACATATAAAATATTACGACGTGTGAGCCCGAAACAATCCCGGTAAAACAATATTATGTCCCCAAACACTAACGGTGTCAAGGATCTTCCCACTCTAATCACGATGACGGAACAGTTGCTTTATCTCCCGCTTGGGGTGCTAATGACGCACGTTGATAGTGACATATAATATCGGTCGATATGTTGCAGCAACATCAGTGGTACGACGCACACTTTGACCTGTGTCGTGTGTATCTGGTTAGTGCGTAGAGAACACGTGGATGGCTCGCGGGTCAAGTACGAGGGTTCCAAAACAATTACCAATAATAATAATAAATATTGACCTAGTAGCTCTCTCTACCCATGATTGTACATTTAGAAACATATTATTAAAGTATAATAAATTAGGAAAGCAGAACCAAATTAAGGAGATTTTTTTTAAAACGCACAGTCGTACCACACACATTCACATTTCATATAAACTATACATATATATTTAATATCATAATATGCATATCTAAACATGATAAAAACAGCAAAGCAATTTAAAATAAAACAATGCTGATAGTAATATTTTGACTACAGATCCAGAAGTCCCGGATTCAATCCCCGGCTCTTCCAGATTTTCTGTGAAGCATTGGGTCTGGAACGGGATCAACTCAGCCTTGTGAGAACAAATAAGAAGTGAGGAATGAAATAATTAACGGCTCAGGTATAGTAGACTGAGATTAATTAATTATGTTCGTTGTGCTGACCATATGACACCCCCTAGCTGTTAGCTGTATGAGTTGGCACTACCTTCACCAACAGATGGCAGCCACCCGGTCAGTATGGCTAAATTGCGAGCTGACGCCATGGAGTTTATTATAAATTAAATACTTTTTATACATAGTAATAACAATAATAATTTTAGTTTGTCAGTGCCTTAGCTCAATCGGTAGCGTGTCAGTCTACTGAGCTGAGGGTCCCGGGTTCGATTCCCAGCACGGCTGAAAATGTATCATCGGTGAAATATGGGTTCACCCTTTCACAATGATGAGTTAACGGCCAGGGACTGGATGTTGGGCCTTTCCCAGTCTTAAGTTAGAATATAAGGTATATGAAGCTACGGCAGGTCTCACCAGCTGGTAGTGGAAAATATATGACTTGAATAAAAAAAACTTACTCAGACCACAGGCTGGAAACCTTAATGGATGTAAAGTAAGGTAAACCATTTTAATTTACACACACATTCTTACTGTAGCCCTCAATTTCCCTTCATATCGACGATTGAGATACTCTTCTCGTAGACATTGAGCCCTATATAGTAAACTGTAATGTGTCAAGTAGTCAATTGGTAAGTGTAAATTTGACTTTCTTCAGTGCCAGTAGGGGTTATCAGTGACATAAACTACCAAACATAAGGGAACAGGATGAGAGTTTTAAGAGTGCCAGTATTATATCGGGTAATTACAGGACCTTACCGATTGGGAGGTGTTCACGATATTAAACCTCGCTCCCCCAAATATAATATTAATAACTCATCCCTACCCTTTTATAAGTAATTTAAATGTGTGTAGTGTAGCCCAAATAGTTGAACAAGGCCTAAAAATAAATAGTTTTTTATTCCCTTCAATGTCCAAGGTGGTAACTAGTAAGAGATCTATGGAATTAATAACTCAAATCCAACTATATTTAAAAAAGAAATTCGATATCTTCAGGAGAGATTAAATTTAAAGCATTTCCTTGCATCCCCTGTTGAGAAAGAGACAGAGGAATGAAGACAAATAACCCACCAAAAGGAAGAGACGAAGAAAGGTATATAGATAAAAAAACTGTGAGAGGAAAGAGACAGAAGAAGGGAGACAAATAACATGACAGAAGAAAGAAAGAGAGGAAGGGAGACAAATAACCTGCTAGAAGAAAGAGAGAGAGAAAGGTAGATAAACAACCTGCCAGAAGGAGGATACATGGAGGGAAAAACCTGCCAAAATAGGAGACAAGCAACCTGACACAAGGAATAGACACAAAGGGAAACAAATAACCTTCCATAAAGAAGAAACACAAAGGGAGACCACTAACCAGCCAGAAGAAGAGATATAAAGGGAGACAAGCAAACTGACGGAAGAAGAAACATAAAGGGAGACAAGAAAACTGACGGAAGAGACAAACAACTTGACAGAAAGGAGAGGGATACCAAGAATAGTTACGTAACTGTGTTCATTGAGTCATCATCGATAGAGCCAGTAAAACTCTCAATAAGACACGTGAGAACATGAACCAACAGAGATTGCGGCAACAAATGTACACACACATCGAGGAAAACAAGTTAAGGTGGATATTCCCGACTGATGCCAATAAATTCTGTTTTGCTTGAGCCTGAAGTGGATCATGAGGGCGATATAATGATGGGGATTTCCCTAAAGCGATTATCATAATCTTGATAAACCTTCAACTTTTCCTTGACTTGCTATCATCCGAGAAAGAGACATCACAGTTTTACATTATTATTGTTTTGAGGAGTTTTATTTCACCCTGTTAACATAGTACACAACTTACAACCTAGAATCGCAACATAAGATAGATAGTAAACACCCAATTACAGCTCAAAATACACTACCCAATCGTGTTTACCAACCTCTTTCCAGGCGATCGATAGTGTATTCAATTAAAATACACCCTTGCCGTCCTGTTTCTTTAGGTATGTCATCACTTTTATCTAATAATTGTCAATGTTCACACTCCTGTTTCAGTATGGTACATAGTAGCAAATCAGTGAGAAACAATCTGTTACAATTCACCCTCCTCCTGTTTAAGTTACGTTCTTAGAGCGGACTACCAACAAAATTGCGGCCAGTTCTACGGTAAAGCACCCCCTTAAAAGTGAGTTTGAATCTGAGATAACTAACGATTACAGCACCAACTATAGAGTCATAATCTTCAGAATACACAATCAGGAAAGTATGGAAATCGGCCATAAACTGAACAGGCAAGTCAAAGATATCGATAGCATTTATCTTAATACCTGAAGATTACATTCCACGAAAATTGTATTTATTATATTATATTTTGTTACGCTATATATATATCCCACCCACCTCCCTTAAGATCGATATAATTAAATAGCAAATACACAAGCAGAAGTATAGAGCAAGTAAAACCTCGTTCATCCGAATGATCTGGAGGGAGATGTTTCAATTCAATAATATGTTGGACCGTTTTTATATCAACGTGCCAGTATCAATTTACACTAGAAGATTGCAGAAGCTGATTTTCGGTACACATCTTAGTTAAAAAAAAACATGGGAAGATCCGAAACAACGAAACCCTCAAAATATTAAAATGGTGCGGATTCAAATCTTAAAGTACGTGTCAACCAACCTAGTTACGTATTCCAAAACTAGGCTTATGCTGGGCCAAAAATCAAAAAGGCTACACTAGATATCATATCTGAAGTAACTGCATGCTGATAATGAAAAAAAAGTAATTTTCTTGTTTTTGTGTCGTCAATCTGCCCTTGAATATAAGATAGATCTAGCAACGCTGGTTCGTCGATGTTGCCAGCATCCCCTTACCCCACCATCTCCCAAAATAACTTAAAGCTAGGAGATTTGGCAACAGTTAATCGAGAGAGAGCAGAGATAAAGATTTTCTTCATAAAACCTGCAGTTCCTCGGAGATGATAGTCAGTGCAAACAAGATTGTCCGGATAAATGAACAATTTGAATGAGATGGGACGAACAAACGAGAGATTCGGATTCGGTTGATCTGGGTTTAAATAAGCGAGTTATTTGGATTATCTGGACCAGGACAGATGAGGTTCAGTGCTAATATCATAAATAAAATTTTCCTAAATACTGTAACGTGTTAAATAAACCATTAACACGTACACTCAAAATACCATGATTGACACTATAAATACAAGAACTAATAAATTATAATAATGTGTGGCAGATATACACTCACAGCGAAATCATGTTGCTGGAAACGCCCAAACTTGAGGAAAGTGCCCCAGCTGACTTCCCGGAGGTTCAACACAAGGACATCTTGAACGCTTTAAAGACCAAACAGAAATGACGAGTCACTTCTCTGTGTTGTGCTCAGCGACGCCTAGCGCTAGTTGTCTTTCTGCTCAATTCTGGAACCCCCCTTTGTAAATGTCCCTTCTCAAATACGTCAGTCCTTCTTGTATAAAACAGCCATCCCTCGCTTCACATTTTGTATTCCATTGTAACGATTAGTCGGAGGAATAGCCTGGATGTGAACCAAGTATCAGCGAACTAAGCAACTGGAACTGGTGATCGCAATGCGTGAGGCACCGTTCTCTCCTCCTCGACGCATATGTAGCAACGTATGTCACTATTAATATTTGGATTAGTTATCTTTGTTACGGTCGTTGTTCTCTCTGCCTCTATCCCCATAGACATAGTTTTGTATGTCAGAGTTTCTGACTAGTTTTTATATGCCCTTAAGGCATAACTTTGAATGTTAGAGTTCTTGCTCTATTCCTCTATGTCCATAAGACATAGTTGTAAATACCTGGGCGATACCCGGACGCCCTATATTGTATGGCCATGCTCCGGATAACTTAATGTTTAGGACCATAAAATGGTGGAAATCAGGTTATCTATCGCTTTGTTCTATCACCTAGTTGGGTCTTTGACTGAAACCAGTCTCTAATATTTCTAATGGTACACCTTACTACGGTTATCAACATGTGGGTGTGCTACTAGTCTAGAGTAGTGGCCCGCGGGGTATTGCTCCTTTGGTTCGGCCCCCTTCAGGCGCCGTTTGCATTTGTTGATGTTTAACTGCTTGCGCTAGATATAGTGTGTCCAGACACGAATAGAATGTTAGATATACTATTGAATGACCAGGCAGTACTAATGAGAAATAGACCGGCCATAGTATCTTAACAGCATAGATTCCTGGTACCGCGCCATTAACTATTAGTAAACTTATAGTTCCTCTTCTAGGAGCGTAATCTTTGTATCTCGTAATTCATTATGGAGCTAACGCATGCTAGTTAGCTCATTTGACTACCAACTTTGTAACTCCTTAAACTAGGACTTTCTAGTGTTAGAAATTGTCAACTGTAATTTTATATACTTTGTAGGTTAAAGTTCCACAGCCATCAGGCTAGAGTGGAGTTATGTATCGAATCATTTCTTTAGATTAATATTTGCTTCCCATTTAAATTGCCGTTGTGTTGAGGCAGAAACACCTTCATAGCGGAATGTGTGTTAGTTCTACTTTAAGAAGTTACATTCATTCGTAATATAAACTCTACCTTACTAGTGTCGATTGTGTGTATAACCAAGGTGTTTCACTCAAATGTTCCCTATTGGGATAACTATGTCTAAAGTAACTGCTTTAAATTCTCTTAGTAAACAAAGGATTGTCTTGTGTTAGATCTAGTTAAACCATATGTAATTCTATCAACTTGTTTAAATTTAAATAAACTGATTTGTTAAACTTGTATATCTCTCTATTAAGCTTGTTCCTTCCTTTCCTTGTTATACATATTTTGTTAGTGTATTCGTCACTTCTTCTATAGAATAGGAGAAGCGACGATACAATATAAACACTACGAAATAAATAATCAAAGAAAGTCCCCCTCTTCAGCTTTACCTTGCACATTTATGTCATTGTTTACTAGCAAAGTATTATTATTATTATTATTATTATTATTACAGCTATATATCTTATTACTGTCATGTTTTATAGTTTCTAAGGGCATACAATTACAAACAGAGTCAATAACGCTAGGAACAACATTTTTAATGAACTCCAAATATAACTTAAATCACTTGTTTAACCTCCTAGTGGACACAAAAAGGCTGTAGGCCTATATAGTTACCATCCATATTCGGGGGCCATTCAATCTCCCTTTCATTCAAAATGATACGGTACACTGGGAGATTGGTTGAACCACGATAATGGCTGGCAGACAGTATTTTGTTTTAGTCCACCCTATACGGCAGCCATATTTGTTATGCATTAAGGTCTGAGTTTTGTAGATGGTATTGGAATAACCCAAAGAACATAACTAGTCAACAGGTCGAGAGATATCGAGTATGGTATGCAAACAGTTTGACTTGGCTGTAACTTGGTAAAACAAGGTCAAATTGGACACAGATTGTATTAACTTTTTTAGTTGTTTTTGTGTCTCCTGTCCACCGGTGAAATATGATGGGGCAGCGTTTGGCAGAAAATAGAATGTAATAAATTTAGGATCTATAAATGTAATTATATTTTACAAGTAGTGTATATTTGATATATTTATTTTGATGTTTTTTAGCGTTGCGTCTTACTACCCGTTCGAGTTATAAGATTATATTACGCCAATGGTTTTAGGAATTGGGAAGGTTATATTTAGAGGAATTGTGCCTGCATTCGCGTAGAGGGAGAGTGAAAACCAATTTTCGAGAAAACTTAGTATACCTGACCGAGATTCGAACATCAATTTCTCCCCCGTCATCGGCAGTTTAGTCTACTACGAGAGTAGCGCGTTTGACCATGCGGCCTCCAAAGCGGGTTATTTTGATTACTAATATATTAATTTAATTAATAGTTTGTGTTTTGATAAGTGTTTTATTTTAACTTTATTAAAACGTGAAGTTTTAGGTTATATTCTGATTCGTAGAGATCCTAATATATTAGGTTATATAGATGTTCTTCAACCTTTATCTGATGCTATTAAGTTGTTTAGAAAGGAAATATATATTCCTTTAAATTACTATCAAATTATTTGGTGTCATGTTGGAAGCGACAGTGTTCAGAGCAACCAAGCAAAAATCATGTAGTATGCGTTCTAGATTTTTAACATGAGTGTTGAAAGCGACCACATTATATTATGGTTCATTTTCCTATTACATAGCTAGCCCATTGCTTTACTGAATTTAGTTGCAGATATTTAAACTCTGTAAATAATTATATTTATTCTCATATACAATAAGTACTATGTGCAATGTTCGTAATGCATAAGTACAAAATTCTAATGTAATTTATTCACGTAGGTAGTTTAATGCATTAAGATATATTTCTAAGTACTTCGTCTTTTCGAAGTCCTGGAATATGTTATCAGTTCTTTTATCCAGTTTTATGTAGGTCTTGCGCTGTTTTCTTGGAGGTTCACCTTATTCCTTAGATTTAAGTTGGTCAGGTTAGGTTAGGTTAGTTATTGTTTTAATTCTTTGGTTAACATGTTTGATCGCTCTGAACACTAAAGTTTTTGTGGTCATTTCCAACACCGGTCGCTTTAAGCATGGCCGCTTCCAGTAAGTAACCAATTATTTACCTTTATATTTTTGATTTATTATTATCATTATTAGATTGGTTAGTAATTCCTTATTTGACTAATTTTTTTATATTTAATTTAGATTTATAGTATGAGACCCGTATAAAAAAGGGAAGGTACAAGACTTGTAATAACAAGGTTCAAGTGAACCTACGTACATACAAACCACATACGTACCAAACGTACAGTACATTGACGTGTATGATCGCTAGAACCAAGTTTAGAGTGTCAAGCCATGATGCAGTGGTATTGTTAATGAGTTGTGATATTGGTTTTCAAGGTCATGGAAATCATGACTCGCATGTTCTTATACAACGACTGTTGAAGAGTTAAGATACTCGATAGTCCACATACTCGATTAAAGGCGAACGAACCCTTGGGCACACTATAACGTTTGAAGTGTGTATCACAGATTTACAAATGCAACCCTCGTCCCGAACATAGCCCCTGATCAGTTAACAGCCGTTTGACCCCAGGGCAGTACACATATGAAGCAATAATAAAGTATTATTTTGGTAGTCAGCTTGACCCAGTTGTGGAAACTAGAATATGGGTCCGAAACCTCCAGGAAGAAGGAAACACTGGTTTCTTTGCCAGACATCGCTGTTTAGTGTTTATGTTCTACTGAGCTGGGGACTACGGGCGTGGGCGGTTTTAACAAACTTCTGGGGGAGTGGTTGGCGGGGAGGGGGGGGAGACTACCCGGGTGATGGGATGAACATACTGGTAGCACCAGTGGTGCTTTTTTATGATACCCAGAACATTGATATACTTTTAAAACACAAATGTGATCATTATTTGAATGAGAATACTTGTATTGTTTAACGTTCGAAGATGTACAGTATCTGTCAAGAAAGCGTCAGTTATATATTTGTATAAGTTATCACAATCAACCTGGCGTTTCATGCAGTTGGTACAAATGTACTAATCATCCATAGTTATGAAATTAATTAATTAATTTGGGCGTGCACCACTGGACAGTCCCAAGTTTCAAAGGTTCTACTTGAGTCCAATTCATCCTAAGGATGTTGCAAAGGTCTTATTTTGTAGCCTCGGAATAGTTGCGAGGACCGCCGCTGTAAGTGAAAACACGATACGAATATTTTATCAGTGGAATTTTATCCTTAAAGAAATTTAAGTAAACTATTATAAATACTTTTGGTTAGGATTAGAGTATGTTTTGTTTTTGGAAAATGTTAATAAAAATGAAGTATTTAAAAATAAAATGTATCTATTATATTAGTTCTAATATTCAATAATATATCTTGGTGAGGTAATTAATTACTTCATCTCTATTTACCACACACATAATTGTGTATATTAGATACAGTAAATATTTACACGTCAATAATTCAGTGCGTATAGCCCGAACGGATAGTAAGTCACGCTGCTAATAATAATAATAATTATTATTATTCATCTATCACTACCAAGAGGACTCGGGAGAAGGAATAAATCCCTACTGTTACCGTAAATATTAAAGTAGGCTGCTTATGCGAAAAGATATTCGTGAAGGAGAATAAGAAGAAATATTACAACGTTAACACCAGAAACATTATCAAATCAAATGAGTTATTACTAAAGTTGCCTTTCCCCCTACCGCGGGTCGAATCTGTCAGGATACCTTGCGGGGAAAGGTATGGTCGGTGGCAAGGTAGTTGGTTGGGTTCGAAAAGATACTGCAAGTTTCGTATTTTGGTTTAATAGTAGCACTAAGAGATAAAATGTGATGTTAAAGGTGTTATAAAAGAAATATACGGCCTTGGGCGTTTGCGCACGTGGAAAAATTGGCTTAGGGCCAGTTTCATAGTCAAATTTAGTACACCTCAAGTGCGGCGCTACACTAAGTACATGACGACACCTACCTAAACCAGAATGGAATGGGCCAGTTTCATATGCGAGAACGGCCCATTCCATTCGAATTTAGGTAGGTGTCGTCTTGTATTTAGTGTAGCGCCGCACTTGAGGCGTACTAAATTTGACTATGAAACTGGCCCTTAGTCGTGAATACTTTAAACTGTTGGAACGAGTGACACGGCTCGCGACCACTTACAGACTCAAACTCGGTACCCTGGGCAAAGCGGTTGCCCTCTAGCACAAGTACTACTGATGAACCGAAGTTCTAATCTGCTGTGGCCCCGCGTCGGGCAGCGTAACTGCCTCCGAAATAAGATGATTGTGTGTCAGCCCCGATGTGAATAAAACAAAGGCTTTTATAGCCCGATCAGGCCTCGTTACTCCATAACTATTTCAAGCTTGTTATGAGTATCATCATTCCTCTGTAATGTTTTCAAATTCATTACACCAAGTTTGTTAAGCCAGTACTTTCAGTCACGTTGGCCCAACAAAGTTATGCAAATGAAATTACACACCTCAATCTAGCTCAGGGTTGTGACACTACATTAGTTTATTCCAGCTCTTCAGCGCTTGGTGGTTAAATGTGTCACTAACGTCAGGTCTGATCATCTGATGGAGATCAGATGTTAATACTCCAATCCGCTTTGCCGGGAAATTTTCATCTTTAGAGAGTGGTCTGTAAGGAGAAGTTTTCTCAAGTGAGTTTTGAATTGTTATAACGTGTTTTTTTTTACTGGGAAACCATTTAAATATAATAAATTGATTTATATGCTTATTCAAATTCCTATTCAGAATATTGCTGAAATAGAATTGATAATTCTTCTTATAATATAATTATTATTGAAGGTTCCCAACAATGTTAATTTTAGGAATAAAGTTTGAATAGTTTAGTACAAACGTTATCCCAACAAATTAAGTGTTACAATTAAATCTGCGATCATTTGAGGACCAACCTGGACACTGTTTGTCATCTCTCACGTTCCTCTGTTGAACGTGGTGTTCACCTTCCCTATCTAGATTGAAGAGCAATCAGGTTCAAGGTCAAGTATGGTGGGCGGTATCTTCGTGTGGCTAAGGGTCAGGAACTGGGACTTTGTTTACTAACGAGGGCCTGACAAAGGGATGTAAACAACAACAATAATACATATCAAGTTTTACTAATGATTCGTTTATTTTAATATGTGGCTATTCATTTTCTGATTAATTGGGACTGAATACGCCAGTAATCGCTTGGATATTTAATTTTTAAAAAACACATTACTGTCGGGTAAAAAAAACCTCACTGTACAGAAAGTAAGAATAAGACTTCTTACTTCCTGGGTCAGAGCGCTAACCTTTCACCTAATTATTTTGATTTGTTTCACAATTTAAACACACGTGGTCTAGGATGAGCTAGTCGGTGGTAATTCGTGTGGTTAAATGACCCTGTGGGTGAAAGTGGACATTAGAGAGACCCCCCTCTCCCCCACTCTATCAACAACTCTCCCCACGCTTAAGTTCTGGCAAGCTTCGCAGCGTCTCTTTAAGGCTTTTAACAGGAATTTGTTTCGACGCCGTCAACTGTAGTAAAGCCGTTCGGCTGTTGCCCGACTCAGAACTTCTGACTTGACAATTATGCCAAACCAGGTTGTCTGCGACAGGGCTGATTTGTTGTTTGAGTACCGAGTCATTGTCATGACTCTTAACCTCGCGAATGAACTTATAAACCTGATGAAATGGAACCAATGAAAACTGTAGTAAAATTTGAATTCATTCGTATTTATGAATGCGTGAGTAGATCCTTTCCCGACTTCTACCATCTCCGTTCCAGGAACTGGGTCAGAATAGTCACTGACGTGACTACGCGACGCTGATGTGTGTTGGTCGACATTCATCTGGTTACACAGATTGGGTGCAGTGGGATTTGGCCAGTTGTCGGCCTCACTAATCACCCAGTCACGAACTATTGCACAGGGAGTGTTCTAGGACCAGTAGTCCCCCTCCCTGACCATTCAACCCCGAGGATACAAGCTGTCACACAGTGAGTGACTAAGCGCAGCGTGCGATGTGGACCCTGGCAATGTCAATGCTCATCAGTAGGTCCAAGGATCGTGTTAGGTTCGTCTGGTGGGTGACGCCCACGTGTTTGTGGGATGCTGTAACGCAGGCGGCACCGTGACATCTCGCCTCGTCTCTCTCTGTAGCATGTCACGTTATCGCGGGATGTGTACAGCCGTGGATTCGTGAAACCCTAGTTCTTTCGCAGGAGCTGTCTTGGGTTCGAGCCCGGGACGCGCTATAAACTGGTCGAACTTGATTGGTCTTCAGCAAGCTGAGGTGGTGTACAACGCCCGGCCACTAATGAAACTCTTTCGAACCAGAATCGTATTTGGTTGTGACGTGCAAGAGCAAGGCAGGGGACATAGTACCAAGTATCTGTATCCCAAGTATCGATGTTCAAGAACTTAATTAAGTTCAAGGTGACTTTAAATGTGTAGCCTATACAAGCGACTATCATGAATACTATTAGAAAAACACGAAAACTCGTACGTAATTTGGCAGCAGCACAGATCATATTTATCAACGATGTTCAAGGCACAAACGCATGCGCAGAAGAGATAGCATAGTTCCATTGAATAATATGATTTTTAACTTCCAAACAAACGAAAAATGAAAATCCTTTCTTTTGAGATAAAACAAATTGTTTCAATATCACCAAAAAAAAATTTAATCTTTACATACACAAATATTTTTTTTAAATTATCTATATTATTTGAGCTCGTATTTATTATTTTAAAAATGTAAACGAATAAAATGCCTGAGATGTTTCTAATATTTTTCAGAGCAGCTTTTGTACTTAATGTAATCGCTAGAATATGTTTAAGTAGAAGTTTCCCTATCAAATCGAGTACGAAAAATAATCACCTGTGTGTGGAAGGAGGCGGGGTTGGGGGTGCTGGAAGACAGAGGTTAAAGGGGGGTGGCGGTATGAGAACAATAGTAGTTAAAACCCGTATCGGTTGGCAAATAAACAAGAGCCAGCTGCCAGTCTCATCTGGTTTGCCGGTGACGGGGAGGTAAGAGTTTAAATTCCGGCAGGATGTACTAAGGTGTTTTACCCCTGAATGATGCCTCTCTCTCTCTCTCTATGGCAAATACGGGTACATTTATTGTGAATTTCCCTTCCTCCGTATTCTATGTGATTGCGGCTAGCATTAGTAGAGGACACGGCCCGCCCACGTGCCAGACAGGAATGTGACCAAGGTCAGTCACAGTCTGCTACGAGTAACCTCTCGACCTCCCACAGTTCACATGGAGAAGTTGGTTCCACTGGTACTATAGACAAACATGTGGCGGACGCGAGAAAGGGTCACTTTTTCGCAGTTTTTGTATCAACACTTTTTAGGTTAAAAGAAATCAAGCCATTCTCCAGTAGAAACAGTTTTTTCTTCACATGATGACCTCAACAGTTCTCGAATATCAGTAAAAGGTGGCCTGGAATTTAATGATAAATTTTTCTCCTAATTTAAAAAGTTTGTCATCTAGTGCCGTTATGCTCATGAAAGATTTTCAACAACTGTTGATATCACAATGGGAAGAAATGCATTGACTATGATATATCTTGTATGTTTCTTTTATTTGGTTTTACATACATTACTGTTTATAGCTTGTGATTTTATTTTATTCAAGCCATATATTTTTCACTACCAGCTTGTTAGGCCTGTCGTAGCTTTATATGTCTTTTAATATAACTTAAGACTAGGATATGGACAACATCCAGTCCCCTGCCGTTAATTCATCGATGTGAAAGGGTAAACCCACATTTCACCGATGATACATTTTTCAGCCATACCGAGAATCGAACCCGGGACCCTTAGCTCAGTAGACAGACATGCTACTGACTGAGCTAAGGTGTTCGTCTTGTATGTTTATTCAGGAGCAATATTTTATTTATTTTGGAAACAAAATATATTGCTATAAAAACGGCAACATTGACCTTTTCTCGCGTCCTCCTTCACTCTCACCTTAACATGTACTTTAAACAGAGCTATTCAAAGTAAACAGGGCCCTATCACTTGGAATAAAACCAGGGTTCTTTGGTTATATTTTTAAACATTAATTTTTCATCTCTTTAAACATTAAGTGTTCCGACTCGGTTCCTTCAAGTGTCACTTTCCTCTTTCTGCTGTTTAATTGGCTGATAGGAGTACGCCAGAATGACACTATCAGTGGAGTGGTATCTGCAGTACTTGGACTGTGCATGCCTGTGAAAGATAACAAAATGTGTACAGCTTGGTACTAGGCACGAGATAGGAGGTTATCATTCATATTTATGGCAACCTAACATTACACTTGAGAGGAGAACAATAGTTGTTACTTATAGTTGTGACAATTGTAATACAAATAGTTTTACGTAGGTCTACTATTTTATCACAGTATATTTTTAACAGTTTGTGGCGTGTCTTACTTAACCTCTTCAGTGATGAACCTTGTATTACTCTGCTTAGGACCAAAGTTATAAATGAATGGACAATTAAGTGCACTCACAATCGAATGAAGATGGCATCAGTGGCGAATCAAATAATTTACTTTGAGGGGCAATTATTAAAATGTATCGAAGCTATTATTCCTGTACTTTTTCTTAAGTATGCATTTAAGGGATGTCCCCGCCTGTATGTGCCACTGCCACCCACAGTGCACTAAAGTGAGCTCTGACTACCCCAGGCGTCTCACGGGTTTCTTGATCAGTTTCTCTCTCTCTCTGTTCCCTCGTGATCATTGGACTGAGGAGCCAGGAGAGGAAATGTGTGTCTGCCCGGCTCGTATTTTCCGGTTACAGCCAGTTACTGCGGCAGTATGCTGAGAATAGAAGTAACGAGTGATACGCGGGAATTATGGATGACGCAGTATATCGATGGCTCGTTTCATACTTTCTTGCCTTCTTACTATACCAAAACCCTTACCTCACCTCGTAGCAAGGTCATTCAGTCAAAAGTGGAACCTAATTGGCTATATATATTGCCTGATAAAGAGATATCTTGTTGTGAAGAAGTGTTCAGAAGTGCGAGGTAATAATCTAGGGCAGACCTGGATACGATGATAGTGAGCCGGAATACTTGTCCTAATGAGTATTCAAATATCCACCTGTAGTTGACAAACACAAGCTGTCCTACCTCGATGCTAACAATATCCTTGTCACGAGCCAAGCGCCGTCTATTCCGAGAGGAAAATTCAGTCTCTTTGTCACGTGCAGACAAACTTCCTTCAGGAACTAGGGTCTATCTACGGTTGGAATGTAGGTGACAGCCAGGGAAGGTTATCGTGTATCCATTCGCCAAAACATATGATCTGCAAGACCATATGTTGAGATGTTACTTTTGGAGGTTAAAACTTAAAATTATTATTATTATTATTATTAGCACCGCATCTTACTACCCGTTCGGGTTATACGCACTTACGCTAATGTGTAATGTTAATGATAGGGTGATTGTGAGATGAAATGGAGGACCTACAGTTTAACGTGGAATCCGAACCACGGTGGAGGCCTGGCATTCTAAAACTTAAAAAACAAACAATTTGTTTTTAGTTTTTTTTCTTTGAATAATGTTTAAATCATTGAAACACGAACTTAGAAAATAACCATTTGGAGGTTTGTTGGTTTTTTATGTAAGCCTGGGGTTCACTTAAAAAAAATCCAAACGAGAGCTTCTAAAAGGCTGCGTTCTCTTCATAAATAAGATGGCAAACTGACCTAAAAAAAAGTGCAGATGATGAAGTCATAACAACCGTCTTAGGCTGTTTTTAAAAATAAAAAAGTTTTATTATGAAACTTGTATTTTGTATGGCTCTTTCTCTAAGATATAAAAAACTTTATTTATTTTGGCGATAGAAGTGTGAATATAATACTGTTTAATTAATTATTTATCTCTTGTTTCTAGTGCCACGAAACAAAATAACATTATGGTTTTATTAATATTTTGAAGTTACAAAAATTCCAATTATATAGTAATCCTTATGAAAGTATTAATAAACTCATCGATAACAATTTTTATTGATAATAGAGTATTAATAATCAATTACTAATTATTGCCAAATAGTTTAACATTATTGACCTTTAGCCAATGTTTGGAATAAAGAACTTTCTGCAAGCTGTTGTCACATATCTGCTCTCCCACCATAAATATTCATACCAACATCAGAATACAGCATCAACTGTGTTATGAACAACTATGTCAAATACGATCCGTTCTTAGTTCCATCTTTACAAACAAAAGCATACAACACTAATATTTTTGTTAGTGTAAGAACAATGTATTCTTGTCACCATGCATGGCCTTTGAATAATGTCAAGGTCACGCACTTGATCTTGAAACACACAACAGCTACATATGTTAGTGAAGGTCACGGGATGGGTGACCTTGGCCTTATCTCACTACTAATGTTGAAAATGTATGAGACATTTCAAACAAACTTCATTGCTAGGTTATCTAAGCTGTAACCTTGTTTTGGGTAGTACTATAATATATCTGGGCAACTTTTCATCTAACCCCAGGATCTAAGTAGCAATTAGCATGAGATAAACTAAAGCTCATGACTAGAACACGTTGCCATTACCGATACTTGTTATTGATACAGTATTAGCTTGGTTAACCCCCACCCGCTTAGTTCCCTGGACTGATGGCAATATGAGTTGTGTGTGGTATCTTATTGTTTATCAACCCTTAATAGATGCTATATTACCATCCCTGGGCTGGACGGTGTTTTCATATCATTGAGATGGGCTAGATGGTATCTTATCATCCCTGAGCTAGCTGGTATATTATCATCCCTGGGCTAGATGGTATATTATTACCCCTGAGCTAGATGGTATATTATTACCCCTGAGCTAGATGGTATCTTATCATCCCTGAGCTAGATGTTATATTATCACCCTCGGTCTGGATAGTATCTTATCACCCTTGAGCTAGATGTTATATTATCACCCCCCGGTCTAGATGGTATCTTAATATCCCTGAGCTAAATGTTATATTATCACCCCCGGTCTAGATGGTATCTTAATATCCCTGAGCTAGATAGTATCTTATCATCCCTGAGCTAGATGGTATATTATCACCCCCGGGCTCGATGGTATCTATCACCCTTGTACTAGATAGTATCTTATCATCCCTGAGCTAGATGTTATATTATCACCCCCGGTCTAGATAGTATCTTATCACCCCTGAGCTAGATGTTATATTATCACCCCCCCCCCGGTCTAGATGGTATCTAAATATCCCTGAGCTAGATGGTGTCTTATCACTCTTGTACTAGATGGTATCTTATCACCCTTGGGCTAGATGGTATCTTATCCCTGAGCTAGCTGGTATATTATCATCCCCGGTCTAAATGGTAACTTAACGAACAAACCTTAGAAGGTAATTTAACAACTCTGAGTTAGATGGTAATTCACGAGACATTTCCACGACGTTTGGGTTGTGTTTTATAAATCCTCATATTGGCAGCATATATTATACTCCCCTAACACTGCGCTATAAAATATGTTGTGTATTAGAAACAACTATAAGCGCATTAGAGTTACTATTAGAAATACAATAGTACACACTGATATTCGAAAACTAAGATAAGAAACTAATCCCGACTTAAATCCATAAGAAACTTTATCACACGGTAAGAACGGTGATGTAACTGTGAGAACAACGTACTATCCAAGTCAAACATTCACCACGTGCCAGGAATTCATCATAACACCCTCATTGAGATAGCCAAGAGAGGCGCCAGAGCTACAGGGTCATCTCGTTGCATAACAAAACCACGTAGGTAGTAGCTCTTTCATCTGAAAGGCCCCATGTCGCATATGTTACATAATCTATGTAAGTCATTCTTTATATCAAACACAGTTAAACAGTGATATCAACCGTGGCTTCAAATTCGTACACCCTCAACATGAGCTGCCATTGCCATGAACTGCACTAGCATTCATCTGAAAAGAGACGGCGAAAACGAAACGCAACAGGCCAAAGCAAGGTACATGGCCTTCCTCTTGAAATATTATACAACCGAATTTAAGTAATATCGAGTATTATAAAAGTTTCCCATTTTTAGAGGAAAACCATAAACGAGTTTCACGAAGGCGAGGTTGCTTTGACGTCATTGTGACCTCGTCTAGTCGGACTTCCCCGGGCTTGCTTCACCTTGAAGTACGAGCACCTTCATAAGGACTTCAAGCTCTTATTCTGACTATGTTCCTACACAATTTTCAGTTACAAGTTCCAGTTTATGTTACTACAACGCTTCCAGCTACAAGTTACATTTTATATTACTACAAAGCTTAGAACTACACGTTCCAGTTTACGTTTCTACAACGCTTCCAGCTACAAGTTACATTTTATATTACTACAAAGCTTAGAACTACACGTTCCAGTTTATGTTTCTACAAAGCTTTCAGCTACAAGTTCCAGTCTATGTTCCTACACAGCTTACATATACAAGTTCCATTCTATGTTCCCGCACAGTTTACAGTTACAAGTTCCATTCTATGTTCCTACACAGCTTACATATACAAGTTCCATTCTATGTTCCCGCACAGTTACAGCTACAAGTTACATTCTATGTTCCTACAGAGCCTACAGCCACAAGTTCTGTTCTATGTTACTACACACAGCTACAAGCTACAGTCTTAGGGGGCGTTCAAGTATTACGTAAGCACATTTTTGGCCACTTTCAACCCCCCCCCCTCCCATCCTTGTAACAAAAAATAAGCAAATGTCTGACCCCCCTCCCCCGTGTCTTATGTAAGATATGTCAACCTTTTAAAATTTGTTCGCAGGAATATTTTTTCATGAAATTTTGCTTATAGCCTGAACAGGTAGTAAGACGCGATGATAAAAAAAATATTAAAAATTCATGGAATTTATAAATTTCTGCTGATTATTAACATAGAGGTGTAAATTAATATTTCGAAATAATTGACAATTAACACTGGTATACAATGCTTTTAAATTTATTGAACAAATACAATTAAAACAAGTTATAACATTATAATAGTTTAAAATTTTAATCTAGCCTACTTTTAATCAAAGATATAAAAAATTCAGTCTTAGTTCCTGCAAAGCTTACAGCTACAAATCTCTCCATCAAGGTCTTCACATTCAACGAAAAAATATAATTTTCGGAAAAAAAAAGTTAAGTATGCATAAACAAAAAAGGTTATTACATTCATTTCACTGAAAACTAAACCAATGAGTCGAAATAGTTCGTGGAATATTTAAGTCTGAGCGAAGTTTTAAGATACTCCACAAAAACGCCCGTTAGCTCGTTGTAAATACTAATCGTATAGGGGCCCTATTAGACTGACAGTATGCATCAGTATCTACAACGAGACCTTACATAATCAGTCTTCTTCACGTCATTATTTTTATCAGTCTCAGCTCCAACATGCAACTTGCAACAACATGGATGATAATAAAAATACGTGGGCAGTCTATGGGCCAGTTTCATAGTCAAATTTAGTACGCCTCAAGTGCGGCGCTACATTAAGTACATGACGACACCTACCTAAACCAGAATGGAATGGGCCAGTTCCCTATGCGAGAACGACCCATTCCATTCGAGTTTAGGTAGGTGTTGTCATGAACTTAGTGTAGCACCGCACTTGAGGCGTACTAAATTTGACTATGAAACTGGCCCTTAGTTTGCTACTGAGACTGAAGGAAGTACTGACGAGCGCGCGCACACGGTCAGTCCTACGGTCAGTCTCTCCCACCACTTGCTAGACTGATGGACTGATACTGATGTGATCAGAAAATTCTGATCACATCAGTATTTTAGTCAGTCCATTCATCAGCCCATCAGTACTGCCCCTACACGATCAGTCGGACTGTCAGTATTAATTATTACTTTATTAATACTGACAGTAAGACTGATCGTGTAGGGGCCCGATTAGTCGTGTAAGTCGTATAGGTACACAATGAATCGCAATAAAACCGCGGTGCATGTTGGGACCACGTGCTTAGTTATCTCCTCCAATACTACGGCGTAGTGTGTGCATCATCATCCCACATGTCCACTCATCAATGTATCGTTACGACACTGACGACTTTACGACTTTAGAGTATTTATCGCGCACTTTATTAACCATACAAATTATATCAGGAGTTCACGACCCACTCCAGTGGTCAAATCATCTAATCCAGGCATGTCAAACTCATTTTGTACTGCGAGCCACAAAATAAAAGTTGTATTATTGAGGGCCGCATTTAGAAATAAGTAAAATAACACTTTTTTTTTTAGGATAACTTTAAGCACATAGTGCTAATACCAGATATTGTGTTCACATACGTAAATCCACAGAGTATTCTGAGAATTAAAAATATTACAAAACAAACATTTGTTTATAACAATGAGTTGCATAATATTTTATTATATTCATAAATAATTCAACATATAAAATATCTATAAAAAAACACATGACAAAATCATGCGTTCTTATTACTATTACATACCGTATTATTTTTAGTGGAAATGGAGCCTTGGTAATTTTTTACAAATAGCAAATCATCACAATTTGGTATGATGTCTTGATCTGACATAATTTTCAAAATTGAAGATATATGATGATCAGTTAATCTTGACCTTTCTAGAGTTTTGTTATTTTTCACTAAAGAAAAGAGGTTTTCACATACATATGTGCTCCCGAACATAGCTAGTATACGCGTAGCGAAAGCTAGCACTCTGGGAAACCGACCTTCAGATAAATAGTTGTAAAAACTTGGGATTCCAACTTTATTCTTCACTTCCATACAAATATTGTAGTTACCATTTCTCTTGAAAACAACGATGTTCTTCAAACGATATTTTTATTTATATGTATTGGTAATAGACTTTGACATAATCTTTATCGTATTATACAGGTTTAACAAAACTACATCACTTCAATTCTCCTCATAGACGCTGATCGTAAGTTTTTACAATGACTCAGGTAGGATTTATCAATGGTTTATCCAAAATGTAAACAGCTCTGAAGTGTCACACGTGCAGCGACTGTGGAAAGTTATTAGTCAAAAATTCCAATGAAAAATATTTATTGTATTTCCTATAATTTTTATTATTTTAACGACGTTGCCTACTTGGATATTTCAAAGCTATATTGCGAAGCGGGTTGCATCTTAACTTGACGCACTTAAGCAGTCTAAGCATTATCACACTTAGAAGCTAATGCACAAAATATAAAGAGAAGGAATAACATGAGAAGTTCAAACTGAGAAGGCTCTTGTCTATGAGCTGATAACCTTTTCCCTCTTCCTCTAACGCGTTTACACAGTCACTTTGACATGCCTGATCTAAGCCCTAATGCGTCACTTTCGCAATGGACGGATTCCCAATGACGGGGAAATTGGGGTTCGAATCTCAGTCGAGGGTACTGAGGTAAAAGTAAAGTGTCTTAAACTATCTCTCCACGCAATTGTAGTTATACATCCTCTGAATGTAGCCTTTCTCATCACAAGCACATTAGTGTAATTTGTACATATACGCGAAAATCGAACAGGTAGTAAAACCCAGTGACAAAAATCCTATGAATTAGCATAGTATACTTCTGTTTAGAACAGACGTGCCAAACTCGTTTGACCATAAGGTACACATCAACATTGAAAATAACAAGAGGGTCGTATTTCAGGAAGGTCAATATTGTCACCATCTTAAATGGAAAAATCTCAATTTTAAAATCATTACTACAGAAAAATTAAAATTAAGATTACATAAAATGTTAAGACTTATCCTATATTTTTTAACCAAACGTTTGAAACCTTATATTTGCATCAAGCGTCTGAGTGGTTTGAGATCTCGTGTTAAAGTCACGTTCAAAATATATGACAAATGCGTTTTGTTTGTGTCCGATGGATGGACGGATATAAAAAAAAAGAGAGATCACCCCACGTCCCTCGGCAAGTTTTAATGATTATTTATTCGTATTAAGATTATTAATGTGCATTTTTTTTTATACACAAGTTGGTATCACAGTAGCACGAATTAGCAATAAGCTTAACCCAGGACAACAAAACTAATAAATATCCTTAGAACTAGAAATTGACAACCCGGGTAGCAAAACGAACAAACAAAACTAGCACTAGGAATCTACTAACTGGGTAACAAAACGAATACCGGAAGGGTAGTAAGGCGCGGTGCTTACATATATAATATACTGGATACTAACGTCTTACGCGGGCGGTGCTTATAGTTATAGGCTATTTACAAAAAGAGCGTATAACTCGAACGCGTAGTAAGACGAGATGCTTATATACATATAATATTTATTAGCGTCTTACGCGGTGATTATATAGGCCTATATAAGCACCGCGTATTACTACCCGTTCGAGTTACATGCTCTTTTTATATTAGTAACTTATAGTGAATCATCTATTGAAATGCATTTCTGACATCCTATAATAATTATTAACAATTGTTTGAACAATTTTCTTTTAATATTATATTTGTTTTATTTTCATTCACAATCTGTTGGGGTGTTTATATCCAATTATTCTTAAAACTTTTATTTACTACACATAATTTAAAAGAGGTTTTTTTTAAAGTTTTGATGCTTTTTTTTATCGTTCGTTTCAAATTAAAACGTAATTTCTTGTAAATGGAGAAATCCTACCGAAAATAGTTTAGCAACAAAATTGCGTTTTGTATAAATATTAGCTTTTTTCAAAGAGAGCAACAAACGAGAGTTGCACTTTTGGATTTGCCAATTATTTATTTGTTTTGTTACTCAGTAGATGTCTAGTGGCAGTTTTGTTTATTCGTTTTGCTGTCAAGGCAATGTGTGTGTGTATAAATTTACTACCAGACTGAAAGAAATAACTAATAACACCCACTATAAGGAATTTACTCGGTGGTTAACAGATCAAACAAATGGCAAGCGTGTCACCGAGTAGTCACGTGTCCAGTGGATTAAGCTCATTACGATGTAAACACAAGCAGCCCCATGTGGCACATTAATATGTCAAGTGGTCTAGGTTTAGTAGTCCAAGGTTTCACTCCAGAGATATCAATATGGACCCAATCAAGTGGTTCTTTACAGTTACTAGGACATAACAGGCACAGGTGAATAGAACATATTATTCAAATGGTTCGTTACGGTTACTAGGATATAGTAGTGGCAAAACCTAGGGGAACGGGGGCCATTGTACCCCCCGGAAATAATCTGCCGCTCCACCCTCAACCCCCATCCGAAATATTCAAATCCTCTGATATTATTGAGTATGAAGCTGAAAGCTGGCCTTAAATTAAACTCCAAATGACCTCTGGATGCATTCAATTATCAAAAATTTAACGGAGAAGACGACTTATAAGCGCATTAAACTGTCAGAAAAAATAAAAGTGAAGAGTACTCTATATAGCTTTTAGGGCCATTCAAATATACAAAATTTCTAGAGGAGGACCACTCCAAATAGTTTCTGAAAGATTTCAATTTTTAAATATTTGTTGGTAGAAACCACTTCAAATTTCTTCTAGAGGCATCTAATTTTCAAAAGATTTACAGAAGAGAAACATTCAAAATAGCTTCTAAGAAGAACCCATTTTCAAAATTATTTCGGGCTAAGACCACTTAAAATAGCTTCCGGAGGCATCAAATTTTCGAGAAAAATTCATGCGAGGAGCAATTTAAATAGCTTCTAGAAGCATCCGAATTCCAAAAACTTTCTGAGGGAAGACCTCTTTAAATAGCTTTTAGGAAATCTAAATTTAAAAAAATGTGGATAAAAATTTAAGATAATATTAAGAGGCATTCAAATTTTTAAATTTTCCCGAAGGACTACTTCAAATAGCTTAAATGAATATCAAGATTTTTAAAAAAATCGGAGGTAGGACTACTTTAAATAGCTTTTCAAGGAGTCTAATTTCAATTTTTTTTTTAGGAGTAACCACTCCAAATTATTGACAGCGAAACTGGGAATGGGGTTTAGGATGGGTCATTGCCCCTCCTGGAATAAATTAGCCCCCCTTTATATATATTTTACACCTTCTGATATTCACAAATATGAAGCTTAAAGACTTGTTTCAAACTGCAAATAACTTCCAAAGGCATTCAATTTTCAAAAATGCGCCAGGTATGGATCACTTCTAAATGATTTCCAGAGGCATCCAATTATAAAAATTTGCCAGGAGATACTGGCGACAGCTTCAGATATCGTCTAAAGACATAGATTTTTTTTAAAAAATTGCTCGAAAAGACCACTCACTTTAAATCGCTTACTGAGGCATCCAACTGTCGGGAAAAAAATCTAGACAAGGATCACTCTATGTAGATTCAAGCCATCAGAATTTCAAAAATTTCATGGTGAGGACCACTCTAAATAGCTTCTAGATGAATGATTTTTTTTTAATTCACAAAAATTCTGGCGAAGACTAGTTCATATAACTTTCAGGGGCATCCAATTTTAAAACATTTATCGGATAGGGTACGGAAGGGAGGTGGGTGGTATGCAAGCTCCTAAAAAAACTTTATTTTTGCCTGGCTCTTCCCTACACAAATAAGGATCCGCCATCACTGCTAAGATATAACGGACACATACACAAGTGAATATAATCAAGTGGTTCGTTACAGTTACTAGTCAGCAGCGTACGGGTGAAGATATCTCACTTCCGTTCCATGAAAGATAGTTCACGCCTAAGAAATACATACTTTTGATGATTGATATTGATTATATTTCTGATCAGCTGATATTTTCTTTGCTCACAATGTTTGACTAGTCATAACCCCCCACCCATACCCACTCAACCTTTTCTCTTCGAATCTGCATAGATCTCGGGGAAACCCCAAACTACGGTAGGGAGGCTTGAGCACCATAAAAAAACCTTTCCCACATGGGTACGCTACTGTTACTAGTAGATACAGTAGTTCCGTGGCTTCTTTGGTGCTGACTGACAGCTCACACCTGACTTCTGACAGGTGCTAAACACATGTTTTTTAGATCATATGGCTCAGCGTAGGGATACAAAATTTGGTCTGGTAATTTTTCAAAGCTTTTAGCTGTCAGCTGTGAGCTTTCAGTCAATACCAAAGAAGCCATGGGGCATGTATAGATGACCAGATGAATATATTATTAAACATATTATCAAAAGAGCGTTCGACAAGCGGATCTTGACAAAATAGAGATAAATAAATAAAAATAATACATTAATGTTAATTATGAAACTTTTTCTTTTTGGCACAACTTCTTACCATATACGCAGCTTCGTCTTCTATTTTTTCCACGTCTTACTACCCGTTTGGGTTATACTCTACTGTGTGCTACACTAATGTGTTAGGGATAAGGAATATTGAATTTAGAGTAAGTGTACCCACATTTGCAGGGAAGGAAGGAAAACTATTTATGAAAAACCACCCTCAGTACACTCAACCGAGATCGAACCCTGATCTCATCTTTGGTAGTCTAGTCTATTGCGAGAGTAGTGTCTAAGTAAACTAAGCAACCACCGAAGCGGATATCTACTTTATTTTCACACTAAAATATAAGTAATAGCTTTGATATGAACAAAATATTCTATAAAATGTATATTTATCACCCTTTTGCCTTGACAAGGAGTTCGGGGTTCGATATCCCGGCCGGGTGTATCGATGTGGATTTTTTAACACTTTTCTTCCATGTAAATTCGAGTATATTCCTTGTAAAACTGTACCTGATTTATTTTTGTAAAATGCACATGTAATAAGACGCGAAGTACGGGAGGGAAAATATGAATGGTTGAAATCGCCGATAGCTAATATTGCCACAAGTAACCATCATCACCCTGTTAGCTAAATTGTCGCTAGTACTACCCAAAGGTGACTAACAAACACCATCTAAAAATATCAGAAACTAGAAAGAATATCCGTGCTGTTGGCAGCGCACCGCGTTGAGCAAGGTCAGTGACAACATAGATCAGGGCTGACCAACCTTTTTGAAAGTTCGTGGCCAATATATTGATAATGTTTGGATGAATAATAATTATTTAATGTGCCCCAAATTAAATATGAATATCAAAATGTATTTATGGAGACTTTAATCCCCACTATAATTGTTATTTTATATACTCGTACATTAATCAATCCATCCATCCATCCATTTATCTATCCATACATACATACATAATCACTTCATTCCATTACTGGGTAGGCAAGAAACTGTTAAAAAAAAGATCTTATTCAATCCATCCTCACTAACTTTATCCACACTTCCCTATCCTTACATACTCCCTCCCTTTCAACAACATTCATTCATCGAGTCATACACGCTCTTTTATTCTAAAAAAGCGGTTCCCAAAGTGTGCTCCCTCCGCGGAGAGATTGTAAATAAAAATAAAATAAATGTGACAAGATCTCAAAATTGTTTATTTGTCCGGTCATGAACTGTTTTTAGATAAGTATTGTGTAGAAATAATTTAGCTCCTGCATCTTTCAGTAAAGCAGTGTAAATAGCAAGTATTATGGATCCAAAGTGCATTGTCATGCGGCACCTCAATCAGGTTTACCCGCCCGCAGCTTCTCCGAACCACACAAAACAAAGAGAAAATCCGTGAAGCACACAGACTTCACGCGGTGAAACCAGACAGATAGGCTCAATGGCGCCAGCTAATCCCGGCTCAATGAGAGCCTCACCTTACTTAAAGATCTGATTGATAGCTTTGACACTTTTACAGAATTTTCTGGAAAGTCTCTATTGTATATTAAAAACTCTGTTTCTTCGCTCTTTAATTCTGTTGCAGTTCAATCAATGTTTAGTCGAGAGTCGAAACGAGTCAAATTGCAGTGCGGTGTTATTTTTTCACGAGTGCTTTTGTTGTGTGATTTTTTTTAAACGCTGGCTGAAGTCTGGATCCTTAAAAAAGCCTATTAAAACCTCCGCCACAGTTCCTCCAGTAGCTATGGAAGCATCAACAGCTAACAGTTGTGTACAAATATTATGTTAGATGCATTTTTTTAAACGTTGAATAGTGTTTATCTATTGGGGTCTGCTAGAATAAGAGCGTGTGTCAATAAAACAAGTAACAGCTTTGGATGCCAGTAACACAGGACCTAAAAGAAGAGATAGGGACTAAGGTACATACAACTTTATACAAATTAAATAGTAAATAAAGACTTTTCAGTATATGCATT
>CABFOW010000204.1:158025-176374 GCA_902141385.1 Timema californicum | reverse complement strand
TCCAGAAGAATTCCATGATAAAATAAAATACAACTGTTGGGTTGTAAACCCATACTCTGCTGTGTCGGAAAAGCCAGCCTGTCTGACATCACACCAGTATGAGTGTATGATTGATTTGACATCAGATTCTGTGGTAAAATATAATTTTGCAACTAAGAATTCACTAACAGAATTTTGGTGTCAGCTAAAAGACGAATTTAAAGTTTTATCAGATAAAGCGAAAATCTTCCTTTTACCCTTTACAACAACTTACTTATGTGAATCAGGATTCTTTGCTTATGTGGCTACTAAAACAAAATATAGATCCCGCCTGAATGCAGAGCCAGATATTCGGTTGCAGCTGTCTCAAATTAAACCAGATATAGCCCCATTGTGCAACTCAAAACAGTCCCATCCCTCTCATTATAATCTAAGTTCTTTGGCTATGCTTTATCGTTCTTTTTCGATACAAAGCTACATTTTTTATTTTGAAACTGTAATACCTTATATAGGTGAGTAGTATTGTATATCCCCTCCACAAAATCTACTAAAATTGGTTGTTTAGTATCGTCAATCAACATGCGAAGATGTAAGTATCCACCATACAAACATAAACAACGGTTGGCGGAGTAGTAAGGCATAAATGTTCCAACATTTACGTGGAATTAGGGAACGCAGAAAACCACACCAAATTACCCGAGCGAGATTTTAATCCACGACCTTCCCGTCATAACTAGATGAGTTACACGCAAACTTTCTGGCTAAACGTTTATATAACAATTATAGTTAGGTGGTAGGGATGACTAAGAAAATGTTCCAGCATTTTACATGGTAGAAAGGAGTAAGGTAGAAATGTACCAGCGTTGTAGAGCGAGGTATAGGCGAACTATTTAGTGAGAACTAGTGACAGTACACCTCAACGGAGATTCATATAAATCAAAATCAAAAAGGGTTTTGCTGGTCGACCAGATTTTCCATTAGATATAATTGACCAGGTAGAATGTGTACCCGCGTATGCTTGGAGTGAGAAAATCAATCTCAGTACGCCAGAACGGGAATAAAACCCATGACATCCCCGACATAACTAGATGAGTTACACGCACCCTTTCTGGTTAAACGTCTATGTATTGACTAAGATAATGTGGTAAGGATGACTAAGAAAATGTTCCAGCATTTTACGTGGTAGGGAGGAGTAAGGTAGAAATACTCCAGCCTTTACGTGGAGTGCGGGAGTGTAAGGTATAAATGTTCCAGGGTTTACGTGGAGTGAGGGAGATGGAAACAATTTAGGGAACACTAGTGACAGTACACCTCAGCGGGGATTCGAAACCCCAACCTCTACCACCGTAACTATATGAGTTACACAGGAAACGATTTAGTGAGAACTAGTGACAGTGGACCTCAGGGGAGATTCGAACCCAAGACCTCCACCATCATAACTATATTAGTTACACGCCCCCTTTTTGGCTAAGCGTATATATATTAACTAAGATAATATGGTGGGAATGATTATGAAAATGTTCCAGCCTTTACCTGGAGGGACAACTAACAACAATTTACCCAGCAGGGATTTTATTCCAACATCCCCCCACCATAATTAAATGAGGTTAACCTTTAGACGGCGTACCCACAATGATTCTAACCTCGATATATTTATCAACGCTAATGTATGTTAGAACGGTCATCCAATCAAAGCCTTCCTTGCAATGGCTGAGTGCACCACGCATTTTCGAGAGTGAAAAATAAGGCGAAATCAAAATCAGTTAAAGCTGATTGACCAGATTTTCCGTTTGATATCATTAGACCAGGTAGAATGTGTACAAGCATTTGGTTCGGGAAAACCCTACAAGCGTATTTTGTTCAATAGCGTTTATAAATTAACTAAATTAGGTTTAAGGTAAGGTGGCAAGTTATTATACACACACACAAACAGAGTCAGACAGACGTTTATTTTTATTTATAAGTTGTGACGGTGGATTACTACTCAAGGAGAAAGTAAACTATTACTCTGCAACACGCGACTTACGTTGTCATGCACAACGCTATTTAAATTATTATGATAAGCCAAACTTATATCCAGCTGTATTCATTTATTAATCATTCTGCGCCGTATAGTGAATAAAATTTGTAGTTAGGACTTTTTCAATATCTTTTGATAGCACGTACATATACACAATTAATAAATGTAATTATTACTACTCATTCAATTATTTAAATATGATGATGGGGTGGGAATAATGAAAGTATTTAAGAGGGTAAGTGTAGCCGTGTAACCTTGTTACAACATAAATTTGGAGGTTGTATATCTCACCAAGCAAGCCCCAGTTGACTCATTCCGGCACGACTACAATCCGCGTGAGCTCAGCGCGCGTTTTCAGAACTTCTACGAACTGTAATTGTGTATAGACTTAAATGCGTGTGGACGAGTGGAGACTGTTCTGGAACCCTTACCCCTTTCCTCTTCGTTGCTCTCCGCGCCCCGAGAACACACGATTTCCTTAGGATATATAACGGTTGGAATCCAGAAAGTGATCACGCATTACACTCTGGGCTTTCAAGGTGAGAGGCTAAATATTAAGTAGGCTCGACATATTTCTCAAAACTCTCTTTGACACTAAATCTTTATTATTCTAAATTTACTGTTCAGGACTTACATATATTTATTATTATTTCTTTTACGGTTTTCTGCCTTTAAAGCTATGGGATATTTGGATACCATGAGCGACCAGCCCGTAGCTGTGCTCGTTCCTTGGGTGTTTTGAGAGGACCTTTTGACCTGATTGTCTTTATCTTAAACTTATTACACGGAAAGTTTCATGGCCTGCTTTAGCTTTAGAGACAGTAACAAAACATTCTGTATTATTTTCTGTTGTCATGATCTATTTGATGTCAAAAAGGATTGGGATAGTTTATTATTAGTGGGAAATTTGCGTTTGGATGTTAGTTAAATGGGGGACCGCGAGCCGGCATGGATAATATTTCTAATGTGGACATTTTGTTTGTTATTAAATTTGATATAGTTTAATATCGTATCAATTATATTTAGTTAAAGAAGAGGCCACGCGCCGCCAAGTAAATATTTATCTGGTAGACATTCTACTTGTTATTAGATATTAAGATTATTTATTTATTATTGTTAGTTATTTTGAGCTTTATATATAAGTAATGAGAGGTTTCATACCGATGTTTAGGTTAGTTAGGGTTTGTCAGATGACGGCAACTTGTGATCCTATTCTCATCTTAGATTTAATGCTAGGGCACAAGCCTGTTCTTGGCTCTTAACCTTTGATTATGAGAGGCGTAATTAATATTAACTTGGAGGTAAATTCTTAGTGTATTATCGCTGTTTTCTGATGACGCCATTTTTGGCGCTTAAATTAATTGCCACCTATTGTTGCCGTTTACATGCCCTTCTGGCCCTGGTGATTACCTACGCGTCTGCCAGCGCATTTTGCTTTTTACTTGCTCAGCGCCTAACGCTTGTATGTTCCACTTCCTCATTGAGGGGTATCTTGATTGTTTAGAATAAAATTTATAACTCTCTTGTCCCTACCTCTGTTTGTTATTTGTGTGGGATGACGAAAGAGGTAGGTTACACCCGCATTTGTGTGGAGGAAAATTTGTAAATACCCTCAGTTTAATAGGACAGTGATCAAACTACAACCTCTTCGACCATTCGTACCAGACGAGCTCCGCTTAATTACTCGTACAACTCACAATACCTAAATAATATTGATGTATGTCATTTTAAAAACTTATGTTGTTTCTGTTGTATGCTATGAATGTTTGAAAAAATATTATTAATCACTTGCTGTTTGTCAATAAAATAACTAGTAATAAAATATTTTTTTTCATCCCTAGAACATGTTGGTTGGAAATCCTTGGAGAATCAAAGATAGGAAAGAGATGCCAATATACACGTGGCAACATTGCCAGAATGAAATATTAAATAGCGCAGAATAGTAAATATTAAGCCTTATTGATTACACATGTGTAGTTTATATAACTTTAGCAAAAAATATTTATTTGAGCTATAGGATATGAGTAGTTTATAATTTTAACTAATATGGGCTTAAAGTAAGATGTCACAAACACACACACACACAGGCGATGGCAATGTACACACTGCAATTTTGCTGGAGTAAAATATTAAATAGCTCAGATGGGTAGATGTTAAGCTTTATTGATTACACACTTGTAGTTAATATAGCTTTAGCAAGTTTACTATTATTATTATTTCACTGCTTAAATATTTGTTTATAATTTTAACTAAATTTTGTTTACGGTAAGGTGTCACACCCACGCACACGAACACCCACAGACATTAATTTTTTATTTATAAATGGTAACTTTTTTATTTAGCGCAGCGTCCTCCAATAACTTATAAAACTGGCCATTTAAAAGTATTTAGATTAACAATTGAATTCACCCAAGACTTCTTTTTGCGTCAAGCTTTCCTTATCTAAGGCCTTAGTTACATACCCAGAATCATTTTCCGGAAACTTTGTTTGCAAACATACAATAAATGGATGATGTTGCTCTGGTTTCCACTTTCCGATAAGTGTCTTTTTTTTTCAGAAACTAAACTTGATGTTGTTTCACTGTTTATAAACCAATTTTCGTGTTTCATTGGCGTTTCACAAAGAGGAAACAATGTTTCTTGTCACCCAATTCAAGTGGGTTTCAAGAAACAAGTTCGCGTGTCTGGACGCGTTTGCAAACATTGTCGAAATCAAGCAACGTGGGTCAGTCTTACTCTTCTGTTCGTAAAGAGCACATCAGTTCATTATTTCTTCCGTGTTGTTGTAATCTGTCATGTTTTGGACACAATGCCGGATTATGGTATTAAATACTTTAGGGTCCGATTTACTTATCCCCTGTAAGAGGCCCAAGCTTTATAGAATACGTCAGTTAATATGTTGCGTGGGTACCTTTAAAAATAACTATGAGTTTCATAATAATGAGTCTTGGATAAAACTTACGGAATAGACCTATTTATTGCCCGTAGAAAAATATATTGATACTGATTTATCAATAACATTTTAATTTATTTGAGGTATATACCAATGAACCGACTTATTATATCAGCACACGAGAATTTATATGAGCGAGAGTGAAAGGACGTACTAATTTTGCCGGGAAAGTTATTTTTTACACATACCTTCCATGGTTCTTTTACATGACACAATCGGCATGGGACCGACGCGACGGCTCTACTTCCCCTCCGAGGGAGTTTTTGCTCGAGAAAAATTCGTCGATCCGGCTGTGTTTAAATCCACAAAAACCGGGTTNAAAGGAAGCTAGAAATTCCAGGGCTTGCAAAGATCACAAACAACCAAAGATAAGAATGCCAAAAACACATTATCATTAGCACCACGTCTTACTACCCGTTCGGGTTATACGTACTTACGCTAATATGTAATGGTAAGGTGATTGTGAGATAGAATGGAGGACCTACAGCTTAACGTGGGATCCGAACCACGGTGGAGGACTGGCATTCCCCACATTCACAAGTAGTGATTAATACAAGTTTTGTCAGAGGTGAAGGAAGGGTTTGGCTATCAGATAAATCTGGGCCGGGACCGAGGATTGAACCCCGGACCACCAGCATTGAAGTCTGACACCTTACCCCTATACCACCGACTCACCTAAACTACCAATCACAGTTTCTCTGGAAGTTGCAGCACAAAGTCTTTTCACAAGACATAATGAGGTTTTTTGTAGTTTTTTCACTTCTTTTTATTTATATTCTTTTAACTTCCGTTTTTCAACATCATTAGGATATTTTATTTCCATAGCTAACATTTAAATCTTCATACTATTGCTAAATAATTAAGATTCAACGTTTTATGCATGGATTTTTTTACCAAAAGAATAAGACATGAGTTGAAAATAGCACACAGTTGCACTTTCAAGCCAGCCCATTCAACGAAAATAAACAAACGAAGGCTGAAGAGACGATAGCCGCCAATGTATTGTAAGCACCGCCGCCAGTTCAACAATACTTCGGCTGAGCCACTGCCACCAATCAATATTTGGCTCAAATGGCGCGACCTCCGAAGCCATCGGCCGAAATGGCTAGCCTTCATCACTAAAAAAAATTGTTGTCTGTCGCTAGTTTGTTACCACACCTTTTTAAACGGCTAAAGCCTTTGGATGGATGCTAGCTAAGAGCTGTTGAAGTTGCATGAGACAGTTCAGGGTGACTCTGGGGCTGGGGCCATGGGCTGCAGCTCTTGTATATCCCCCCCCTTAATCTGGCACTGCGGACAAGTGAGAACTGAGAGAACTACTTAATTCCAATACACAGCTGGTTGTGTGATGTGACATACGAAGACCACGAAAATCGCGTCAAGCAACGAGATGTTTTAAATAAATTCGGTGAAAGGATCTCAGTTAGTTGTAATAAAGTTTTTTTTAATTGACCCTTTGCAATTTCGTAGAGACCGTAGGAATAATTATTTGAAATCGAACAAATAAATGGTACGGCGCACCGCACAGAGTTTCTCCCGTTCATATCCTATAGTTGACATTTACTAAAAACCTACAAGATTTGTGACACGAAGATGACATTCACCTGCATTTGCAAGGAGGGAAAGTGGGATACCATCAAAGAGGAGGGACCTCAGTATATCTGACGAAGATTCGAACCCTACCTCCAGTCACCAGCAGACCTGACTATAAACTGACGCCAGTTGGCCCATTTCAGAGATAAACTATGTCACGGAAGGAGAAAAGCTAAGAAGTGTGAATTCAAGGTAAATACACTCACCCCCAATAGCTCGGAAGGAGAGGAATGGTTTGAAAAAGATCATGCTAGCACTCGGCAAATAAGAAGCTTGTATTATTGTCTAACAATCCAACATGTTGTAATGTATGAGTACCACCCAATTAAGTTGTTTGTTTGATCAAGCAATCCTCCTTCTCGCCACACACCATCCTTTCTCTTTCATAGGGAGAGTGCTGAGGGCAAAGTTCTTGTGACTTCTGGTAAACAGTGAATTAATTAGTCCAAACAAAAAAAACTTTAATAACTTCTTAAGTGCCAAACTAATGTAACACAAGTCATATTACCTTTGTAGCAGTTTCTCAGGTGCCAGAACGATGTAACACAGGTCCTGTTACCTTAGTAGTAGTTTCTCAGGTGCTCAGAATAATGTAACACAAGTCATATTACCTTTGTAGCAGTTTCTCAGGTGCCAGAATGATGTAACACAAGTCCTGTTACCTTGTTAGTAGTTTCTCAGGTGCCAGAATAATGTAACACAAGTCCTGTTACCTTAGTAGAAGTTTCTCAGGTGCCAGAATGATGTAACACAAGTCCTGTTACCTTAGTAGTAGTTTCTCAGATGCCAGAATAATGTAACACAGGTCCTGTTACCTTAGTAGTAGTTTCTTTGGTGCCAGAATAATGTAACACAAGTCATATTACCTTTGTAGCAGTTTCTCAGGTGCCAGAATGATGTAACACAAGTCATGTTACCTTGTTAGTAGTTTCTCAGGTGCCAGAATAATGTAACACAAGTCATATTACCTTTGTAGCAGTTTATCAGGTGTCAGAATGATGTAACACAAGTCCTGTTACCTTAGTAGTAGTTTCTCAGGTGCCAGAATAATGTAACACAAGTCATATTACCTTTGTAGCAGTTTCTCAGGTGCCAGAATGATGTAACACAGGTCCTGTTACCTTGGTAGTAGTTTCTCAGGTGTCATACTAATTTAACATGTATCCTGTTACTTTGGTAGTAGTTTCTCAGGTGCCAGAATAATGAAAAACAAGTCATGTTATACAAATTGTAGTTTCTTTGGGGCCAACAGGCTAGAGTTTGACATCTAGAACTGAAAACTAGTTCCGAGCGATGACGTCTACTGAGAGTGAGTGTGGGTGAGCGGTGAGGATTCTGGCCAGGTGTGGAGTAGATGCACGTTCTCACCTTGGTGTACCGGAATCTGACCTCGGTTGACGCTAAGAGCGCTGCTTGGAATAGCCCCATTAACCTCGTTACACCACCTCCTGTTCCTCCTCGAGGCCAGGGATGAGAGAAAATAAATCAAACGGGAACATAAGTCTGTTGAGAGTGACCTTAGACACTTTTTAAAGGCGTCTTTGCAAATCATCTTGTGAGATGACTCAATAGTTCCGCTGGTAAGATGGATCAGTAGCTCCTCTAGCAATATGGCTCAGTCGCTCCTCTCCTGAGATGGCCCTGTAGTTCCTTTCATGAGATGGGCCAATAGTTCCTCTCGTAAGATGGATCGGTAGCTCCTCTGGCAATATGGATCAGTCGCTCCTCTCGTGAGATGGCCCTGTAGTTCCTTTCATGAGATGGGCCAATAGTTCCTCTCGTAAGATGGATCAGTCGCTCCTCTCGTGAGATGGCTCTGTAGTTCCTTTCATGAGATGGGCCAATAGTTCCTCTCGTAAGATGGATCGGTACCTCCTCTAGCAATATGGATCAGTTGCTCCTCTCGTGAGATGAGCCAATAGTTCCTCTCGTAAGATGGATCGGTAGCTCCTCTAGAAATATGACTCAGTCGCTCCTCTCGTGAGATGGCTCTGAAGTTCCTTTCATGAGATGGGCTAATAGATCCTTTCGTAAGATGGATCGGTAGCTCCTCTAGCAATATGGATCAGTCGCTCCTCTCGTGAGATGGCCCTATAGTTCCTTTCATGAGATGGGACAATAGTTCTTCTCGTAAGATGGATCGGTAGCTCCTCTAACAATATGGCTCAGTCGCTCCTCTCGTGAGATGAGCTAATAGTTCCTCTCGTAAGATGGATCGGTAGCTCCTCTAGAAATATGACTCAGTCGCTCCTCTCGTGCGATGTCTCTGTAGTTCCTTTAATTAGATGGGCCAATAATTTATTTCCAAGACATCTGGTGAATGTGAGGAATGCCAGGTCTCCACCGTGGTTCGGATTCCACGTTAAACTGTAGGTCCTCCATTTCATCTCACAATCACCCTACCATTACACATTAGCGTAAGTGCGTATAACCCGAACGGGTAGTAAGACGCGGTGCTAATAATAATAATAAATAATAATAATTTATTTCGCAAGATGGATCGGTAGATCCTTTCTTGTTCTGAATTAATAGCTCCTCCATTGAGGGAGAACATTAACTCCTTTCATGAAACATATAAGTATCTCATTTCATGTGATGGATCACTATTTCTTCTATTGGAATGGTTCAGTAGCGCCTCTCATGAAATGGTTAGGTAGCTTTTTCATCATATGCCTAAGTAACGTGGGACGTACTAAGACACTGAAAATCTCCTCCATAAGTCTGTCTCATCCTACGTTTATGCCTGTCAGTCTCTTACATCAGTAGCCCCCTAATGACCCCAGTGTGTCGATGGGCCTCTAAACACCTTTTACATCAGTAAACTTCTTCATACGTCTATGCTTGTTTTAGGTGTGCACAGCAGAGCTGCAACTACCTTGGCTTATGTCTCGCGCTGGTTGGCAATTTCTTCACTTCATTGCAGCCAAGGTCAGCCCCCTTTTGCAGTCTCTTTATTCCAACTATCCAACATCAAGATCTACACTAGTATTAAATAGAGTATTCTGTACAGTGACACGTTATGGCACGAGGGTCTACACTTATATGCAACAGAGTACCTCGTGCAGGTGACATGTTATACCAGGAGGGGACTATATGCAACAGAGTACCTCGTGCAGGTGACATGTTATACCAGGAGGGGACTATATGCAACAGAGTACCTCGTGTAGGTGACATGTTATACCAGGAGGGGACTATATGCAACAAAGAGTACCTCGTGCAGGTGGCATGTTATACCAGGAGGGGACTATATGCAACAAAGAGTACCTCGTGCAGGTGGCATGTTATACCAGGAGGGGGCTTAAGTACAGATTGTGGATGGACTTATTCAAAACTTTATCTGAACGAATAGTACTTATTTAAAATGGTTACTTAGACTTTCTAAAATTGGACCCTTAATTCAAAAGGAAAACACGAACTACAGAACCATAGCTCTCCATTAGAACGTTTACTACTTACACTATGACTTAGCAACTGGATATTCATATACTTCTCTGGTGTACCTATTTCGAATCTCCATACAAGAAATTTCCACAATTGTAGCAGAAGTTTGTGATGCTATTATATCAGTTATTTAAGTCTCATTACTCAACTACACTCACGAATCGTGTTTTTTTTATAACAATTTGTATATTTGTAATACGGTGGATTCCACAAACATGGACGACATTATCAAACGAGCAGTAACAAAAAGCTACGCAAACAAGTTGTCCACACCGAAACACAAAAGTTCCGAGAGCTAAAATGTTTACATGCGTTCTTACATTTTCTTAGATTTTTACCGCTACTTTTAGAAACAAGAACCTTATAGAAACTTTAGTTTCTGTTACCGTAAATAATAGGGAACATTGAGAAACACACAGGAACAATGAACATTAACACAATGTTCCTCTATGTCTCTTTTGGTGTGGACGTGGCTTTTAAGACGCGAAGCACAAATAAATAAAGTCGCCTTGAAAGCTGTATTTTGGTATTTTTCCACATCCTGAGGTCGCCAGTTTCTGATGCAAGTTCACTTTCGGTAGCCATCATCTCATCCTGGTGTTCAACTGACTCTGAGAGAGGTCACAGATCTTCCGATGATGAGGTTATCTGCATTTACCCCCCATAGAGCACGGGTCACAAACTTTTACAGCAATCACAGTATTGTGTGTGGGGAAAACACTGAAACTTTCACCACACATGGCCGGACAAGTAAACACAACAACAAACTCTTGCTAGTGTCAACTCACATCGCTTCATTTAGCTACGGCGTGCAAAGTGGACCAACACCCCAATGTGACAACGAGCACCAATTTCCATGGCATCCACGCAAACTGTCATCAATGAGAACATTCAGCCCCAACTTGATTTTTATTTTAGATGTGATAACTCAAGTCTTGTCTCGAACTCAAGACGTCGGGTCCTCTTCGTTTTAGTCTTCTAAAAGTATAGTCGCCAGGCCCACCTGGCTAGTTAATTTTTGTTTATTTAGTTTTTTCAATTAATAGCTGATTATCTTTGAAATAATACTAGCGAAGCAATTTTTAGATAAAAGTTATTTTAGCTTCAAAAAGTTTTTAAATTTGAAGAGTAATATTACTTGACTATAATAAAGATCATGTTCAGAGAAGCTAAATTTTTTTGAAGATAATAAAATAACGTGAAAGCCTTAATGTAATGTATTAATATAAATTTTAGGATTGAATTTTAGCTATATTTGGTTCCTTGTTTACTGGCGACCAGTTAAACTTCCTGATCACACTTATTTTTTACTTGGTTATTCCTGCTATTCTTCGCCACCTAGAAATATTACCGAATGTACGCTATTTAATTTATTTTACAAATAATAATTTACAATAATATAATAATGTTCACTCGATTATAACGGGGAACTTCGTTGTATTTGAACCAACGCAAGCTTTACATACAGTGAACCAACTCTGCTGGTATAAATACTCTAGGAAGGAAGAGTGTTCTACATCGTCCAAAGATGGCACCAAAGTTCTAAAGTTAGCTTGACTAAATGCCCTATTAGAAGCTGTTACAGCTTGTCATGCCTATTAATAGGGAGCGGACAATCAATCTTCCAATAAACCTCCTTCCACCCTCGTGTCTGGTGAACCCCGCCGCGTGTTGTGTGCATGTGCGCGGGAACAGGAAGCAACCAATAATTTTAGTACCAGTGTTTTCAATAACGCGGATGTCGGAGATTAGAAGAAATACCTCTGTCTTTAACCCTCGAAATGGAGCTCCCGAAATAATCTTTGTGTTATCTCCCTCCAGGAATACTAGAAATACAGGTTATTCCTCGACCTTGAGATTTATATACAAATAATAAATGCTGGGTTAATACTATAAGAGACTTAAGTTGACATAAAAACGTTAGTTTTACAATTTGATTTAATTCTTCGTGCATAAGTTGCAGTTTCTTGAATTTGATCGACTTCAATTATGTCTCTGGATGGAATCAGGATGTTTAGCAGCTAGGATGGAAGCAAAGCTCAGCTATAAATTCTTCCATCGCGGCCACTAGTCGTCAGTCACCAATATACAGTCTTGTTGAGTAATATCAATCAAAATGATCAAGAACATGAAGCCAGTTGCCCAAACAGTTCAACGAGAAAGTTGATATGTGCGAGAGAGACGTATAATAACAGTCTCATGGCGCCAGTCCTGGTGACGTCGCTTTACTGCTCTATTATTCCTTGACGCGTGCTACCGCCAAGTGTAACTTTCCATTCAATTACAACTAAGATTATAAACTCGAGCTATCATAGCGCACGCAACTACCGGGGAACCAAGCTTACCTTGAAGCAAACTTCTTAACATGAGGGACCGGAGTGTAAATCTCGTCCGAATATACTCAGGTGTTTTTATTCCTCATTCCAATCCCATTATTAGGTCAGAGGATTATAAGCCTGACAAGTTTTAATTCCTTGCGAATATACCTCTCCACCAGGATCGCTAGTGTTTTTCAACCTTAGGAAATGTTTCTTTGATGATTTTATAGCTAATTCGCCATAGGAATGGTGGTAGCTGACAGCCAGCATACGATGTAAAATCGGTTAAAAGAAAGACGTAATTAAAAACAAATTGTTTATTGTGAAAGTTTTGACTGAAAAAAGTTACAACAAATCAATTTATTAAAGCCCTAAAAATTACATGGTTTGGCGAATGGATACAGGAGAATAAATCTGGTAGCTTTTGTAAGCTGTCAGTTACCCCCACTCTTATGACGAATGGACTTTATATTTTATGTTTATCTTTCTCTTCCCTCCCAACCAACAAGTGATTTTGAATCAAGAATGAACATATTTTATATTGCGACCCTCTAATCCCTTTGCCACACAATTTGGCCGTAAAAACTTTTATTAATTGGCTAGCGTGTTCTCTGAATATACAGTATATCCAACTCAATTGTTTCTTGAGGGAATGGTCGTATTCAAGATATCTATATTTGAGGAGAGGGGGAGGAGGAAAGGGGTGTTAAGACTTTGAAAAAATATAAACGTGGCTGGGAAAGGGAGTCAAATAAAATAATCTCCAATATGTTAAAATTATATTTATATTAAAAACGAAAAATTAACACTTTCTCTCGAACAACAAAAAGTGTTGACGTCATTATTTTATTTTTCCAATTATCTTCTTTTTGAGTAAACAACCCAAAGGTTGGTGTGAGTGATTTCTATCCATCCGGTACTGGGTACGCACTCATCTCTTCGGCTGGTTAGTGCCGCCTGCACCATCAGGTGGAAATTCCATCTAATGGGGGAGTTCATGAAGCGTGGTCATACATTTTTTTTTGTTTACGGGCATATGTTGTGTATTAGTTATGCTATGTTCCCATATGGGAACAGTGGCCCTGAATGACTACTGGTTTTTTATCTTCTACTAGTGTCATTTATATTATGGCTGCACGAATGAAACTTATCAAACATACATATAATCAATTATACAAAATTATATATTTTCACTCACATCAAAATTATAATTAAATTAGTGATTATAAAAATAACTAAATGAAACTAATAAAATCAACATTTAGGAGGTGACCTGGTGGTCTAGGGGTAAGGTGTCAGACTTCTGTGCTGGCGGCCGGGGTTCAATTCTCGGTCCCGGCAGAGATTTATCTGATTACCAAACCCTTCCTTCACCTCTGACAAGACATCTTGTGAATGTGGGGAATGCCAGGCCTCCACCGTGGTTCGGATTCCACGTTAAACTGTAGGTCCTCTATTTCATCTCACAATCACCCTACCATTACACAGATTAAGTACGTATAACCCGAACGGGTAGTAAGACGCGGTGCTAATAATAATAATAATAATAATAATAATAATAATAATAAACACATGTAACGTCACAATAGCTGTTGGAAACTTAACATGGCAGTTGACCGGCCGTGTGTATAGCGTTGAGGCTGAACTCTGAGCCTGGCGGGAGATGGTAAATTTGCCTTGAAAAAGTAATTGGTGCCCGCCGCACTACCTTTAGTTTTGTATGTGCTCTAAGGTACAAAAAGGTTGGGGACCTCTGATCTAGAGGCTCAACTCTTAGGGCCAGTTTCATAGTCAAATTTAGTACGCCTCAAGTGCGGCGCTACACTAAGTTCATGACAACACCTACCTAAACCAGAATTGAATGGGCCAGTTTCTCATGAGAGAACGGCCCATTCCATTCGAGTTTAGGTAGGTGTCGTCATGTGCTTAGGGTAGCGCCGCACTTGAGGCGTACTAAATTTGACTATGAAACTGGCCCTTACTTCCAATAAGACGATACAGCCGCCAAGCATTGTTGACAGAAACATTTATGGGAAATGTTAATAACTGCCAGTACCCCTTTTATCTGTATTCTCAGTTTGGCAATGTTCTCGTCCATTCGATCTACTCCTCCCATGTATGTATTGTATAATGATATACAATGAGGTAGATCACTGGACACATATTTCTTGGGGGCTTGGCTGTATCTTCTAGTTTAACCTATCGTATTTACATAAGCTAGAGTAGATGCTAGTGTAACAACATTGTCATTATAGCGAACTAATGTTATTTCAGATACGTTATCAGTCATTTGAATATGAGAGCTTCTAGTCATTTTATTGAAAACTTTTACATCTGTCAATGGTGCATTTTCAATTCTATTATTTCTAATTGTTCCCGTTTCAGTAGATTTTTTTTTCAATTGACTCAGTAACCTTACAGAGTTAAAGAAATTATATTAAATAAAATATTAAATTTTGTTTCCACCGAAATTTTATTTCTAAATTCTGTAACAATTGATACACCAACACCAAGCTCAGGAATTGTGTTGCCAGTACTTGCTCCGGCATACAACAAAGTTTGTATTAGGTAACTTAACCATGTGCATAGACACCACGTTTTATATCCAAAGCTAATCGGCTTGCCTTGGATATGCTGTTTAGCACCGTGCTTTCCAAGTAGGGTATTATGGCTTCACCTACGCACAAGTTTATTTCACCATAAACATATTTTAACCGTCTTTCATTGAGCTTTTGCCAAAGGGGAGACACTTTAGCAAATTTATCCTCAATCAAATTGCTGTTATCACATACATGTAAATTTATCATAATTTGAAGGAGGTGATTTCTAAACATGGCTGTCGAAATCGCTTGGTTGTTCACGTCTGGAGCTTGCTCTCAGTACATTTTTACTCTCGGCACAGGACTGTAGCCACCAAAGAGCAAAATTGCGATAAACACACGTACCTCCTCAAATGTCAAATTTAAAATATGTTCACCTTTCTAAAGAGCATACAAACTGGTCATATCGTGAATTAAACTTATTATTTCGGTGTCATAATTTTACAGTTTTTATAGCATTACATTTGTTTGGCCAAAATAAATCAAATATTTCTCCAGTAGCAACATAGAGTTTAGTTTTCAGCACATGCTAATATCAACAGATCTTGAATATCTGTCAAGAGTGTCCTGGAATGTTGTCAAAACATTTTAAATAAAGAGAAAAAGTTTTGGCAAAATTCCAGGATGCCTCTGACAAATATTCAAGATGTGTTGATATTAGCATGTGCAGAAAACTAAACTCTATGTTGCTACTGGATTAGTATTAGCACCGCGTCTTACTACCCGTTTTCACTTACGCTAATGTGTAATGGAAGAGTGATTGTGAGATAAAATAGAGGACCTACAATTTAACGTGGGATTCGAACCACAGTGGAGGCCTGGTTGCTAGTGGATAAATATTTGATTTATTTTGGCCAACAAATTTCAACTCTATAAAAAATGTACAAATACTTGCGCTCCTTTCGGCCGTACTTTAATACGTCCTATTTGAACACGTAACTACACGATGCACAGATCGATTGAGGTTATCTCGTCTGACTGGCTAGACACTAGACAGCATCCGAGCGGGAGTGCTGCTCATGCGCATTAGTAACAAATAACAAAGTGATGAAGATACATTTCAATTTTCATCAGCCAGGAATGTGTGACAAGCGGGGTACCTGGTGAGAACTCGTCCCTACGGTAGGGTGCTTACAAGTGTAGGTTCGATTCCCAGTTGTACTGACGAAAATATTTACTCTTTGAATTGCAGTTCATACTACTAGTTGGGCGCTAAAATTGAAGTTTGTTTCTATAAGTCGTGTTCTGATAGTCTGAGTTGAGAAAGCGCACGTTAAATACTCTATTCTCAAGCCTAAGCTCATACTTTGATCCCCTGCCACACACGCACAATTCGCGCGTGTCTGAGTTGCACAACACATGATGCGGAGTCTTATATCTTAGGTGCCCAAAAATCCAATTATATTATAACATAAAATTTTCGAGCAAATCACAATTCATGTATTTCTCTACACGTTCGGGCTACAAATAGCTCACACTAATCTCAGGACAGAGGCTGAGGGAGGTTGAGTCAAAACGCACCTGATTTAGGCGCCATGGATCAGAGTTGAGCACGCCAGTTGAACACGCCGGCACTTTGTTTAAACCGTTGGGAGTGCAAACCTAAATTCAAAAGAAATTCTCGCAGATCTACAAAGGTATCGAGGTATTATTTTGACAAAGTAAAGTTTGTACTAATATAGTGGAGTATAAATAGGAATGTACGAGAGGGATGTTGGCTACGAGGAACGGAGGAGAAAGTGGAAAACCAGTTTGGAAAAACCACCCTCAATTACACCCGAATAAGATTCGAACCTCAATCTCCCCGTCATCAGCAGTCTAGTCTACTGCAAGAGTAGCATCTTAGACCATGCGGCCACCAAAGTAGGTAAAGTAATAAGCAATTTTTATTAATTAAATTAATTTTGTGTGTACTACTACGCGTTTGGGATGAACGCATAGTTCCCCTAATTGGCTAGGGAAAATAAATGTAGGTTTTAGAGGGAAATGTACCTGCGTTTGAGTGGAGGGAGAGTGGGGAAACCATTTTATAAAATAAATACACCCAACTGGGATTTGGGCTCATAGACCATACAAACACCGAAGCAAGTGTATTAAAGAAATTAATATATTTAAAATGTGTAAACTTTGTAAAATCATATAAATTGGAAAATAATTAACATTAAAAAATTGGGCAATCCACATAGAAAGAGATAGGGATGAAGGATGTAGAGATTTGTTAAAATGTGCCTGCACTTGCGCTAAGGAAAAGTAGGAGACTATTAAGGATAAATCGCTCTAATAAACTCGGCTGGGGTTCAAACTTGTACCTCCCCGCTACCAGCAAGCCTAAAAAGTTTGATTTTTACTTTAAATTAACTATAAGAACTAATCCAAACACGAAAAAAAGGGGCAAGAAGTGAACTGCAACGCTACCTCGCGGCTATTTTATAAACTATTGGCTGATAACAAGAGACGTCACCACAGTTTAACTATCTTGTTAAAGTACAGATCCATCATTACCGTGGTAACGACAGCCATTATGGCAACTATTGGTAAAACAAGTAGCTAACATCATGGTAATATTGTGCGAGATTTGGTAGTAACGTGGGCCATAGTGTTTAGCGAGGCATATTATAGACGTATCCACAGAACAGCCTTACTTTAGCAAGTTGAACAGTGATGTCTTTCAAACAAAAGTAAAGCAAAATGTTTTTTGTTTTGAAAAATGTTTGATGAAAGTGGTTTTAATTAAACATATTTTATGGATATAGAAAAATATTGGCCTATTTATTTGTTTCAAAACATATGTACAACTTAAAATTTACACATAGAAAAACAATTTTCTGAGAAAATTATATTTTTGTTGATAACCTTTTCAAAACAATTATGAACACGCTGTATGAGAGCTCGGCATCATTTCCTCGTGCTAGCAGTTTCTTAACTACCCAAACCAGTCAGGTATGTATAAGGCATTCACGAGCTAAGTTTACCTGAATGACAGCTCGAAATGTTACTAGAAGTAATCCCTAATATATCACTACGCCAACAGCTGACGTCTATCACTTTGGATCACTGTAGTGAAAACAGATGGTAATATATTAATGTGATAGTTAACCACAGTAATTTAGGCCAATATTATTTATATATTTATTTGAGGTCGGACACAACGATTATTTAAAGTTTTATTCCCCTTAAAAAAATATTCACACCACTTTCCCAAAAACTTCTAATGAACATAGCCTCAAAATGGCGACTGACAAATTTTAAACCATATGATTGAACATAACGGTAAACAAGTTTTTTTACAATGATGCAGACACGCAGTTGATGAAAATACTTTATTCAGTTAAATATTTCAAAATACGATAAAATAATCATAAAATCATGTATTGAATGTAAAAAAATGACAACAATTTTCTCTTTTCCAAGTAAATACGATGCCTGTATTAAAAGGTATTGATGT
>CABFOW010000204.1:145568-155925 GCA_902141385.1 Timema californicum | reverse complement strand
CCATATATTCACCCCCGATCGACGTTGGCCTCACGGGCCGGCACGTCGCGGGAGAAGTGCCCAAGACTGCACGCTCCCCCCTACCCAAAACCATTGGGGCACACATTAAAATCATAAACCCATGAGCCACTGTGGTGGACTCTGTCTAAGGAAACCCATAAGCCCCCGGGTCCAACGCCGTGGACTGCACGGGCACAAGTCCGTCCCCCTGGGGCAAAACGGCACGGAGAATAAATTACGGATGTGGAAAGAAGGGCAGGGGAAAATTACAGCACTGTACCAGATCTAGAAAATAAAAGGGGGGAAAACGCAGCTCAATTATAACGGTACTAAAACAGGATGTGGGTGTTTAGACTCGTCATAGGAACTGGGGTTCCCAATCGCCCCAAACACTACTTCTGTGCCAGCTAGTTGATGGATCTCAACAAACTTGAAATATACATAGGCAGCCACCAGAACACCTAAGTTTTTTTTGTTGATTTTTTGTTACCACGTCTCTCTACTCATTAGGGTTGTATTAACTACGCTAATTTGTTCATGTGTTTTGAGTTATAATAATAGTAAGAAGGCTGTTGCAAGAGATGCAGATACTTATTAGAGGATAGTGAGGTTTAAAAGTGAATGCTGGTAAGATTATGTGTACAGTATAATCACACAAAGGAGACAGATTGAGGACGATAATTTAGAGATTACTGCAAACAAGATATCATTTAACATGATTAATGAGTTTAAATATTTAGAAACAATTTTAACTAGAAATAACGATAAAGCGAAAATTAGGAAAAGAACACAGTCGGGAAATGCATGCTACTAGGCAGTAAGTTGTTGACATCTCGCCTGCTGTCCAAGAATGTAAAACTCAAAATTTATACAAAACAATTATACCGGTTCCCTATGGGTGTGAATGTGGTCTCTTACCTTACATGACGAAAACATATTTAGAGCGTTCGAAAACAAGGTGCTTAAGAAGATATTTGGTCCAAAAAGGTATTCAGATACTGGTGAGTGGAGGGGGTTACAAAATGATGAGTTACGTACCCTGTACGCACCACGAGGCGTTGTTAGGATAATATTATCTCGCAATTACTGTAGGCAGAACATGCAGCGCAAATGGAAGAATCTAGAACCGTGTTCAAGGTGAAACCAATGGGAAGAGACCATTAGGAAGACCTGTACGTAGATGGGAGGATAATATTAGAATGGTGCGTATAAACCGAACGGGTAGTAAGACGCGGTGCTAATAATAATAATATTAGAATGGACCTGAAAGAGCTAGGGTGTGATGAAGTGGACTGAATAGAACTAGCTCAATATAGGGATAGGGTGTAATGAAGTGGACTAGATAGAACTAGCTCAATATAGGGATAGGGTGTAATGAAGTGGACTAGATAGAACTAGCTCAATATAGGGATAGGGTGTAATGAAGTGGACTAGATAGAACTAGCTCAATATAGGGATAGGGTGTAATGAAGTGGACTAGATAGAACTAGCTCAATATAGGGATAGGGTGTAATGAAGTGGACTAGATAGAACTAGCTCAATATAGGGATAGGGTGTAATGAAGTGGACTAGATAGAACTAGCTCAATATAGGGATAGGGTGTAATGAAGTGGACTAGATAGAACTAGCTCAATATAGGGATAGGGTGTAATGAAGTGGACTAGATAGAACTAGCTCAATATAGGGATAGGGTGTAATGAAGTGGACTAGATAGAACTAGCTCAATATAGGGATAGGGTGTAATGAAGTGGACTAGATAGAACTAGCTCAATATAGGGATAGGGTGTAATGAAGTGGACTAGATAGAACTAGCTCAATATAGGGATAGGGTGTAATGAAGTGGACTAGATAGAACTAGCTCAATATAGGGATAGGGTGTAATGAAGTGGACTAGATAGAACTAGCTCAATATAGGGATAGGGTGTAATGAAGTGGACTAGATAGAACTAGCTCAATATAGGGATAGGGTGTAATGAAGTGGACTAGATAGAACTAGCTCAATATAGGGATAGGGTGTAATGAAGTGGACTAGATAGAACTAGCTCAATATAGGGATAGGGTGTAATGAAGTGGACTAGATAGAACTAGCTCAATATAGGGATAGGGTGTAATGAAGTGGACTAGATAGAACTAGCTCAATATAGGGATAGGGTGTAATGAAGTGGACTAGATAGAACTAGCTCAATATAGGGATAGGGTGTAATGAAGTGGACTAGATAGAACTAGCTCAATATAGGGATAGGGTGTAATGAAGTGGACTAGATAGAACTAGCTCAATATAGGGATAGGGTGTAATGAAGTGGACTAGATAGAACTAGCTCAATATAGGGATAGGGTGTAATGAAGTGGACTAGATAGAACTAGCTCAATATAGGGATAGGGTGTAATGAAGTGGACTAGATAGAACTAGCTCAATATAGGGATAGGGTGTAATGAAGTGGACTGAATAGAACTAGCTCAATATAGGGATAGGGTGTGATGAAGTGGACTGAATAGAACTAGCTCAATATAGGGATAGGGTGTGATGAAGTGGACTGAATAGAACTAGCTCAATATAGGGATAGGGTGTAATGAAGTGGACTAGATATAACTAGCTCAATATAGGGATAAGTAAGTAATGAGTGAGGTAAGAGGATGGTTGAATTTAGAGGTAGTGAACCCTCTTTGGAGTTGAGGTAGAGTAGGTAAACACTTGGTAAAAACACCAAGTTAATTAGTGGTGCGTCCAAATTACCCACAGTTGTGTCTAAATTACACGCGGTGAATCCAAATTACCCATAGCTGTGTCCAAATTACCTGGTGGTATGTTCAAATTACGTTGGTGTATTGTGTATTCAAATTACCCGTTGGTGTGTCCAAATTACCTGACGGTGTTCCCAAACTACCCATAATTGTGTCCTAATTACACGGGGTGAGTCCAAATAACCAGGTGGTGTGTCAAAATTAATCAGCACTGTGTGTGTATTAACCAGTGGTGCCTAAATAATCCTGGGTTTGCCCAAATTACCCGGCGATTTATTATCCTAATTAATATTATATAGCTTTCACGTTTCTGGTAAAAACAAAGTTGTGACCCAGTGGAAGTTACATGTACACACTGTTTACCCTGAAAAATAACAAAACCTTCTTTGATTGGTTCTTTTATGGTACAGCTTGTAATATAAGGGCATAGCATGTTAGGTCGATGTAAGACAGCCGTACATAATGTATTAATGCTACTTAGCCATATCACACATGATGACAACCTCAAATTTGGTCAACACTTGAAGACGAAGCTAGGGGGCAGTAATTAGAACTGATCGAGCTCCCACGTGCCAAGAAGCGGATACACGTGTATGGTTGCCATGGTAACAATACTCTTGTCCTTCAATAATGGCGCCTTCTTTGTGAGGTGGCGAACAGCGGAGGGCAAATTGCGAGATTTAGTAGGATTTTGGTAGGTAGGTATTTTACAGAATACAAACATATATTAGTTCGGTCAACAATGATAACATTTTGCTATATTAGAAGTATTTAAAATAGGTCTTGATAACATTATTTTATGAAAAGTGATAGAATAAAGTTAATTTAGTACCACCAAGTTTGGTCAAATTTAAACACACTCGCCATGTTTGGTCAGAGTTATACACACTCGCCATGTTTGGTCAGAGTTATACACACTCGCCATGTTTGGTCAGAGTTTCAGGGCTATAGGCATTTTACTTGTTTGCTTTGAGTTATACACACTTTCCATTGAGTTTAGCTTGCAATGCTCTTATCATACGCGTTCTAAAAAAAATGGGGAGGGGTCTATCAGTTTACGACTTTACAAACTAGGAGAATAAGACTCTTAATAGTCACCCACCTATAGAACAAGGACTTTATGATCTGGGTAACAAGAGGAACATGGAAAAGTGGTGTATTCAATACATTTGCTATCAGCACCTGGGGTGTGACATCTGATAGAGATCCCTAGAACCTCGGATGGAACCAGGTTCCAAAGCAGCAGGAACCTTAGCACCTGAAATGGAACCAGGGTTCTTAGCACATGAGACTGAATCATGCTCCCAAGCACATGGCTTAACAACACATAATACTTTTATTTTCCTTAAGGCCCGATAATATTTTACTATTTTCTTTTATTTGATGATATAAAAAGTTGAAAATTAGATTTTGTTTGGCAGTTTCTATTCCCCTGATTGATGTATTCCAATGTGTTCCCCTTCCCTTAGATCATGACCCAGTTACCGGTACACGGCCGGGATGTAGGTCACACGTGTGCAGGGAGTAGCTCAGCGATCCAGCGCTGGACTGGAATGGTTGCACCTGGTCTTCCACCCTCCCTCCAGATTGGAGTTAGCGGACATCTAAATCAAGTGTCACTACATGGAAGTGCCAACTAACATCCCTATGATAAAACTGATAGGAAGATAAAAATGTTTCAAAATTAAATAAATACGCTCTCAACCCTATGGCAATCACTTTCACGCCTTGCTTTTGTCAAGGTACAAGAACTACTTCCCGTTCGATAGCACGCTGGGGAAAAATAAAAAGTTAGAAAATAAAGCTAAAGAATTTTTCTCTCCGTCGTATCCAACCGCCGGTCTGCGCTATACGCATCTAGTTAGGCTAATGAGCTAGAGAGGGGTAAGGAAGTTGGGATTAAGAGGAAATGCGTGGTAAAAAAAAGGGGGGGACCATCAAGGGGAAAAAACATCCTTAGTACACCGAACCGGATTCGACCCTCGATCTTCTGGTCAGATAAGACGAACTTGACGTTTAGTTCGCATGCCCACCAACAGGTGAGTTTTAAAAAATAAAGTTTACAAGGATGGTGGTATTTTGTTTTTTACTACGCTACTCAAATAATAAGTGGTAGTATGCACTTGGGACCACATTTATGGCGAACTCTAAATCCCTCTAGGCTCCCCTGCTAGCCCTGTGAAGACTACAGCTATGTACGTACTGTATGTATGTATGTATGTATGTATGTATGTATGTATGTATGTATGTACGAGTTCCCGAGCAAGGATGAGGCCGGCCCTTACCCTAGAATTCTCGCAGGGGATCCCCTGGCAAAGCTGGGGAGGTCATTGACCTCCTGCGACCCCGCTCACCACACGTGTTGCTCCACGTGGCTGCCCCATTTTTCACCACCACGCGCATGCGCTGTTCTACCCTCTTCCACGATATCCAGTCCAGTTGGTTTTCGTGTGTAAGTACCAGGGCCATAAAAGTCTATCCTCGACATGTACTGGCCTCTTGCTGTAGGCAAGATCTATAGACACACCCAATCGGGTTAAAGCTGCTGTCTCTTCACTCGCTAGCAACTAAGGGGTCGAACCCAGGGTTACCATATTAATTTTGTAAGAGCAAAAAATAGGACATGTTGCAAAACTTGTTTATTTTATTGTAAAGTACAAAAATAAATCCATGATGTCTATAATACAGATAATTTGAGTCTACCTCGATTGTCTTGGGGTAAAGTGTTCGCCTCAGGACCCAATGTTCATGGGTTCAAATCCAGCCACGCTTAAATGATTTTTCTTGAGCTATTAAAATCCGTAGCACAACATCCTTCGGAAGGGAAGTCAATTGACTGGTCCCATGTCGATTGTAGCTTGTAAAAGTTGGAAGGTATGCGAAAATACCTTTCCCGGCAAAATTGGTAAGCCCCTTTGCACTCGCTCATAGAAATTCAGTGTGGAAGGCAACGGGGAACCACCACACTTCCTGAGCTCCCGCAGTACATGGGATTTCTTTCTACCAGATGATGCAGGCAGTATTAACTAGCTGAAAGGCTGATTGCATGCCCAGCACCGGATGGATAGAGATGGGGACGCGGCAGTTGGCCTAAAAATTAAACCAAAAGTCATTTGGCCTAAAAGTCGTTTGGCCTAAAAGGCGTTTGGCCTAAAATGTAAATTTAAAACCTTCGGTTATCTTCGGAAAGTAAAAAGTACTATTAGTTGTTTCATCTGAATATAGATAGCACAGCTGATGCAAGGTAGTTACAACATTTCTAAAAACATTGACACTATCCTACATAGAACTAGATCAGTAGTTCACAAAACACTATATCACCTTTTTTTATATATAGATTTCCGATATTATTTCCTTGTTAATATATCTCACAGTCATAAAGTTAACGAAAAACAATGAGAAAACAAATGTGAGGAATGCCAGGCCTCCACCGTGGTTCGGATTCCACGTTAAACTGTAGGTCCTCCATTTTTATCTCACAATCACCCTACCATTACACATTAGCGTAAGTGCGTATAACCCGAACGGGTAGTAAGACGCGGTGCTAATAATAATAATAATAATAAGAAGAAGAAAACACCATTCTCAACACCGTTTACTCGTGGTAAAATTATATGCGTACATTCAAATTATGGGGACTTTTGATAACTTATTCCGAAAGGCAAAATGAAAGTGGAAAACAATATTGAACCCACCCACTTTAAATTTGTCTGAAGTAACGCCCGATTTTCGTTTAGAGTTACTGAGATATATATGAACATATTTTTTTTATCTATTGTATTAATAATTAATATATATAATAGTGACGCATTAAATAAATTTTGCCAGTAAATAATACAATGGTCATACATATATATAAACTTAAATTATGGCTTTGACAAGATCCTTAACTCTATTATTATTGTTAGAATTATTATAACTATTATTATATAAAATTAGTACAGTTATTTTTTTTCAAACAGTGTAGCTATTTTTATTGCGGTGATATTATTAACAACATGGGCTATATTAACACAATAAATCCCTTGTTTAAAAACTATATACTAATTTCCCTCCTAGTAATTAGCAAAGCATTTTCAGGATTTATTTTAACTAATACTCTAATATATATATATATATATATATATATATATAGAGAGAGAGAGAGAGAGAGAGAAAAAAAAAATACAAGGATATGTATAAATTATCTACATTCTATTTATTTAATATGGCCACTCTTCCCTCAAATATACAAGTTTGGTAACGCTGGTTTGTAGCTCCTTTTTATCCTAGCATATCACCTTCTGACATAAATAACTGTAAGTTTAAAGATTGGGAAAGAGTTAACTGAGAAGGGTTGAAGATAACGATTTTGTACAACATACCTGCTGTTCTCTAAAGGATGATATACATTAGAATTAGTGTCCACATTTCAATTCTGGAATTGAGTCTTTGCAGGCTACACAAAGGGCGTTTTTAATTTTGACTTCAGGTTTTCACATCACTGCTTCACCCTAACGAGGGTGGGTATCCACTTAATAATATTACTCAACCCAAACCTTTAAATAAGCAATTAATAAGCCGTGTGTTAGAAGTAATAACTAGAAAAGGTTGGAAAGTTGAAGCCAGAGCTTAATTTTCCTATAAAGTTTTTTTTAGAAAAGTGGCATTCAGCCTGGGGTACACATATCCTCACGGATATGTGAAGAAATCATAAGGGGTTTGTAAAATATATAATATATATTATTTTGTGATAAACACTGAATAATCAAGGTCATATTATGGCTCAGCCTCAAAAGGCCCGTACGTGAGAACCTGTATTGTGGGAGCACAATTTTTTAATCTATTTCTTTCTAAATCTTTACATTATGTGATCCTTATCTGTGTAGAAAGTTACATTAAGTGACTACAAAGCTGATGAGAAAGTATATCTTAAGAGTACGCTAACAAATAAAGGTAGACTACCCATTTTTTAGAGACTACAACTATTTTCCCACTGTCAAAATAGGTAATATTTTACTATGTTATTAGTTTTATTTTTACTGGCACTGAAAATCAATATAAAAAATATCCGCTGTCGATCTCAGACGTATGAATAAGTAAAATTATGTAAATAAATTAATATGATCGTCAAAAAAATAAAACTCAAGAGTTTGAAGAATTTCTACTTTTCATGAGACTCCAAATTAGAAAAATTTGTTTTTGAATTTCAGGCTTTCTATCTGTCTGTACCTAGGGCTAGAGCGTAAATTATTTTATCGATCGGCCTAAAACTTGGTTTCCATAGGGTTGCCCCGAGAATATTCCGAATTGGATATCTAAACCTAAAATTAATGGTAGTTTAATGAAGGGCAAAAAGAGAAAAATCTATTGCATCAAAATCGGCTCTAATTATTTTGATCAAATTTATTTTATAAGCACTCATCGATATTACAAACTAAATGGACATACACAATTTTTCATCATAATGGCTTTAAGGTTTCAGGCCTGATGTGTAAATTCTCATTTTTGCTTTCTCGCTATCTTACAGATAGGCAAAGTATTGTGATCGTCAAAATTCGAACTCAAGATTTTGATGAATTTGGACATTTCGTGGGGCCCCCGAATCCAAAAAAGTGTTGTATGTCTGTCTTTCTGTACCTCGGATTAGAGCCTAAAATATTTTACTGATTGGGCTAAGACTTGGTATATAGGGTTTTCATAGAGTTTTCCCGAGGCATTTTTTGAATTGGATATCTAACCCTAGAAATAAGGGTAGTTTACTGAAGGGAAAAAAGAGAACAAAACAATTTTCTCAAAATCAGCTCTAATTATTTAAATTAAATTTCATTCCTAAGCATTGATCAATATTATAAACCAAATGGCTAATCTAATTTTTTCGACAAAATGACTTTGAGGGTTCCGTTTTGATGCGTAAATTCTCATTTTTTATATCCCATCTCCGAAACTATTTGGGATATGAAATTACTTATCATTCCAAATATTTAGAGCAATTTATAATACAAATATTTTATTTGAAGCCAATTTTTATAAAACCAATAATTTTCGAGCTAAACGCAAATATTATTTAACTTTTCGAACACAAAAGTTTAAGTATTGTGACCGTAAAGACACCTAAAACAAGATGTTGGTGAATGACGACGCTTCATGATCACACCAAACCTGAAAAAGTGGTCGTTTCAATGCCATCTGTTTGTGTAGCCGTTTAATCCAAAAATTAAGAAGAGTTTAGTAAAGGTCGAAAAGAGAAAAAATCGATTTTATCAAAATTGTCTCTCACGATNTACATTTTTGTGGAAGCTATAAGCCAAAATCATTGGGCGGGGCCAAATTGACGTCAACCTGGCCCCGCTCACTAACTATTAGTGCAGCGCTAAAGACAAAACCCAAGGCAATGGTTAGTGCTGATAATTGAACACAAAAATTTCGTTAGTGCTACATTTTTGTGGAAGCTATAAGCCAAAATCATTGGGCGGGGCCCAGTTGACGACTAGCTGGCCCCGTTCACCATATTATAGTGCAGCACTAACGACAAACCCCAAGGCAATCGTTAGTGTTACGTTAGGGCTGGTCATTGAACATAAAAAAATTAGTGCTACATTTTTGTGGAAGCTATAAGCCAAAATCATGGGGCAGGGTCAAGTTGACGTCAATCTGGCCCCGCCCATCATCTTATGTGGCGGCACTAACGACAAAACCCAAGGCAATCGTTAGTGCTACGTTAGTGCTGGCCATTGAATAAAAAAATCGTTAGTGCTACATTTTTGTGGAAGCTATAAGCCAAAATTATGGGGCGGGATCAAGTTGACGTCAACCTGGCCCCGCCCACTATCTTATAGTCCAGCACTAACGATAAAACCCAAGGCAATCGTTAGTGCTGGTCATTGAACACAACAATTTCGTTAGTGCTACATTTTTGTAGAAGCTAAAAGCAAAAATCTTTGGGCGGGGCGAAGTTGACGTCGACCTGGCCCCGCCCACCATCTTATAGTGCGGCACTAACAACAAAACCCAAGTCAATCGTTAGTGCTGGTCATTGAACACAACATTTTCGTTAGTGCTACATTATTGTGGAAGCTATAAGGCAAAACCGTCTGGCGGGGCTAAATTGACTTCAACCTGGTCCCGCCCAGTATCTGACGGTCAAGCACTAATGACAAAACCTAATGAAATCGTTAGTACTACGTTAGTGTTGCTCAGTAAACAAAAAAATCTTTAGTGCTGCTCATTTAGCCAGAAAAATCGTTAGTGCTGTATTTAATGTTAAGTTACAGTCCATAACAATGTTTTAGTTTCGCACCATCAACACGTCAGGTTTTTTTTAGCACCACGTCTTACTACGGGCTCAGTCTATACGCATATCTACTAATTACGCTAATGTGATAGAGGTGAAGAAAGTTTAGTTTGGAAGAAGTGCACCTACATTTGCGTGTAGTGAGATTGGAAAATCATTTAGGAAAAACTGCTCTCGGTGCATCCGACTGAGATGGAACTCCGATCTATCTGTCATCGGCAGCCAGTCTACTGCGAGAGTGATGCCTTTTACCATGTGGCCACAGAAGAGGGTGACACGTCAGTTGATCACCGCTTATTAAATATTTAGTTTGTTTAGCTATATCATATAAATAGTTGTCAA
>CABFOW010000204.1:117393-140312 GCA_902141385.1 Timema californicum | reverse complement strand
CTATGTTTCTTTCCTCCTTACACCATGAAAATGCATAAACATGCCCTTTAAGTGGTCCTCCTTATTCCTATTTATTTAAATTATTAGTAGAATTAGTGTTTAAGGGCGTATCAGCACAAATAGGTCTCTAGCCCCCTAATTAATTTAAATGAATCGTAATGATTTTTGTGTGCAAACATAAAAAGGAAACACAACGTTTAGATGGAACCACAGACCTATAATTTTCATTAATTCTACATTATTTTTCATATTATACATATATCATATTTTTTTAATTACAACGCATTGAAGTTTCTCATCACAAATATTACATTACAATACAAAAAAAAATTACATATATTGTTACTGAAATACTGTACATTATTAAAAAATATATATTTTATAAAAATAACTAGTTAAACATGGGCATTGTATTACTGTAGAAATGACCCTTTGCAATTTAATAATACAGTAGTCATTAGTTTCATATCTTGAGCATATACATTTAATTATATGACATGCTTTAACCCTGTTGTACTACTAAATTCACCTATAGACTTAAAAATAAATCATTCACACCAATCAAGACTATTAAATATTCAGGAATTTATAATTTGTTTATTAAAAGTTATTTTCCTCAAGTCTGAAACAAATATATAAACATTAAACTTTGCTTTCTTGCCTTTAATCTGGTTTGAGGACACATGTCTTAGTACACTGTGCGTGAGCTGGCGTTGAGTTTTACATGTATATATACATATCACAATAATGTACTTTTTTCGTCCAAAAAAATAATATAAATATGTGTGAAATCCATCAGTGTAGGTTTTGAATTCCTTGATGTAGGTCCTAACAAAAACAAAACACAATAAAAAAACAATATTAATTTTAAACTAATCAAATCATCAATCACTACTGAATATATGATTATTGTTTTTAAATTAAACAGTTTTGTTGTTGGTTCTGTAATGGCGGGGTGCAGGAAGTACGACCGGTATGACAGACATTAGCCGTGCTAAATATATCGAGGTTCAAATCCCAGTGTGCACACCGTCTAAATGGCAGGCTCATTTAATTTTGGTAGGGGGAAATCGAATCCCCGCCGTTTAAAGTGTAGGTATTTCTCCCTCCGGAACATTTTCTTAATCATCCTTACCACACGTTTTGCCTGAAAGGGTACGTGTCACTCATATAGTTATGGTAGGGTAGGTCGTGGGTTCGAATCTCACTCGGGTGAACTGGGTTTTTTCTACTCTCCCTCACTCCACGTAAACTCTGTAACATTACTACATTACTCATACGGTCCATGACGGATACCTACATCTACGCATGTCAACGTACGATACCAATCAACCAATTTTAGTAGACTTTTGGGTGGGTGATAGCGGCCTCTAACTGAGGATTCCGAGGCCTCTGATTGTGCCTAATTAGAGCTGTGTCAATGCGTTCTAGTTGCGAGATCACCGAGAAAAACCCATTACCACATAGGGGGTTGCGACATTGCGATGACTAGTTGCGACATCACCGGGCAAAAACCCAATGCCGAGGATAGGGTTGTCAGAGTCAATGACCTAGATCACGGTTTCAAGGTAACAATCTATTTTTGTCTTGTCGAGCCGCCAAAATGGCACCAGGCATCAGGGAAAACCCATTGCTACATCATTCAATGTCAAGATCTATTCTTGTCCCGACTTTGTTTTGTCGTCCCACCAAACTGTCACCAGGTATGAGTCAACATTATTCAGCCCTGTAATTACTTATGAATTTATGTAGTTATATATTATTTCGTCAAAATATATTTGCAGACATTAAATAATATTTAAAATTGAATTTAATAAAACGGTTGTTTCTAAAATAATTTACCTCGGTGGCGTAGATGACTGATGCGCTTGTTTCATGTAGAGCCAGACGGTCGCAGACCGGGCGCGGGGGAGGGGGGTATTTCTATTTCTAGATTTTAATCCCGGTATGCGCGCCGTCTAAATGTCAGACTCCTGGCGGAGGAAAATCAGATCATTGGTCCCAGAGTGGGCATATAGAAAGCATATCTGAACCTTCGGCCTTCAGAAGGCCAGGACCTATGCGATAAGCGGCCCTGGGGCTGGAGGGGCGAAAGCACATCTGAACCAGCAACCTTCAGAAGGCCCCGACCGATGTACCAAGCGGCCTTGGGGGTTCATGACTTTTGACAAGGCCGTTACTACCCTCTTTCGAAATGTATAACAAGTTATTGTTGCGACATCTCACGACCCCCACTGAGAAGGGTTATGACGAAGTGGTGAAGGAAAAGGCAATTCAACAGAGTCTTGCGAGAGGGAGCAATCAGTGTACCGTAGTTCGTTCTGTGCCATGGCTATGTAAGGAGGGTGAGGAGTGAAGTAAAAGTGAAAGGGGCCTTACGGCCGTGATACGTTGTCAGCTGCTTGGTGGCCACACTTTTCACTAAGCGGCCGACCAGAGAAGATGCTCCCAGCGCTCACTAGCGATACCGAGGGAGGAACGCCCGGTGCCTTGGACTGCACGCCAATAAATAAATAAAAACTCCAACGCCTCACCCCAATTCTACGACAATAAACTCCTCCACACCAATAAAAGACTCCAACGCCCTCCGAATCTTAACCAGACATAAATAACAAATGAGCACAGATAAAAAAGCAATGAGCATACATAAAAAAACAATGAACACAAATAAAAAACAAATGAGACAAGAATAAACACGTTTAGAATACTGGGAAGAGGTCAGGATGAGGAGAGGGTGTTCAGGAGGAGGGGAGCGGAAAAACTAACTGCCAATCAGAGAGCGAGGGGAGAGGTCACGTGACAAAATTCAACCAATCAGAGAGCTGTGACAGCTGGGCCATCCAACTACTGTGAACTTTTTAATTAAATAATTGCGAAATGAAAATCTATTTCATTACAATACACTCAGGGTTGTCTGCGTTCCCTGGGACCATACACTCAAGGTAGTCTGCATCCCCTGGCACCATACAACCAAGGTTTGCTACGTCCCCCGGGGCCATATAATCAGGGTTGGCTGCGTCCCCCGGGACCATACACTCAAGGTTGTCTGCATCCCCTGGGGCCATACAGCCAAAGTTGGCTATGTCCCCTGGGACCATACAATCAGCGTTTGCTGCGTCCCCTGGGGCCATACAATCAAGGTTGTCTGCATCCCCTGGGACCATACACTCAAGTTTGTCTGCATCCCATGGGACCATATACGCACGGTTGTCTGCGTTCCCCGGGACCATAGAGCCAAGGTTGGCTGCGACCCCTGGGGCCATACAGCAAGGATTGGCTACGTCCCCTAGGATCATACAATCAGGGTTGGCTGCGTCCCATGGGACCATACAATCAGGGTTGGCTACGTCCCCTAGGATCATACAATTAGGGTTGACTGCGTACCCTGGGACCATACAGCCAGGAATGGCTACGTCCCCTAGGATCATACAATTAGGGTTGGCTGCGTCCCATGGGACCATACAGCAAGGATTGGCTACGTCCCCTAGGATCATACAATCAGAGTTAGTTGCGCCCCATGGGACCGTACAAACAGGGTTACCTTCATCCACTGGGACCATACAATCAGGGTTGGCTACGTCCTCTAGGATCATACAGTCAAGGTTGTCTGCATCCACTGGGACCATTACAATCAGGGTTGGCTACGTCCCCTAGGATCATACAATCAGGGTTGCCTTCATCTACTGGGACCATACACTAATGATTGTCTGCGTCCCCGGGACCATACAATCAGGGTTGTCTTCACCCACTGGGACCATACACTCAGGATTGTCTGCGTCCCCCGGGAGCATACAGTCATGGTTGGACGAGTCCCCTGGGATCATAGTCAGTGTTGGCTACGCGAGAGCTTGGAGTATATTCTATAGAACCAAAGACCCCTAGGTCAGTAAACACATATCAATGGGGACAAAGTGTAACTCTTCAAACCGCTTGACCACTAATGTAGGTAGCTAGTTTGTTCGTCCGAAAGTATGTTGTGGTGTAATAAATTGTTGCACATAAAAACCAATACATCTCAAAATATTTATCATTTTAATGGCAAGAGCAACCAAATCTAATCTATTGAGCTATACAACTGCAGAAGTCTATTTGTTTTAATATTAATCTAAAATTTACTAAAATTTGTACATATGCCATATTATAAAATAGTTTGCGTTTATTAGATTATGAGATGAATTACCCTACTTTATAGCCTTCAACGCTACAAAGCAACTCAATTGTCTACAGTACTTTCTTCTTCTAAAATCTCTGCCATTTAAAAACGCCTATAACATGTCGACGAAGTGTTTTTTTATACCTATAGTCATGTTCAAAAATAAATTTAAGCTATTCTTGTCATATCTTTAACATAAAGTCAATCTCTTTAAAAAAATCTTACAAATCAACTTTTTTACGTTTAACTTTAAATGTTTCAAGAGTTGTTATTTTTTTCAATCAAGTTTAATTAATTATATATATATATATATATTATATATATATTCAAACTTTGCAGGGTCTATTTACGACTATCACCACAGTAACCATATTTAACTATTGGCTTTCTCACACAATAAGAAATATAACTTACGAGTTATGACTTTATTTTTAGAACCTCATGAAAGTGGGGTATAATGTGTATCAAAACAAAATTGTGATAAATTTCATTCGAACTTTCACTTTATACAGTTCAGTGAATATTAAAAAGATTTGAAAAAAAAATCAGTTTTAAGCTACAAACGGTAAGTAGAATAAATGATACGACACAATCGCAGTAACTTTCTCATAGTGTGCTTTATAGCTTCGAAAATAGGTTTTCAGTGAATTACCTTCAAGTAAGTTTCACTCTTTAAAACACATCACAATAAACAACACAGGAGGGCTCTTGATTTATAAATACTCAAACAAATTGTTCAAATACTTTCAACAAATTTCAAGTTTTCAAATTTAAGATATCTGTAAACTAATCTAAAATTATTTTAATTGGTAAAAATAAAAACGTATTTTTATTTAAAAACTGTTCTCAGATACCTATTTTGAGCTCAATATTTAAGGTCAATTTAAAATAAAAGTCGTATTCTATAATTCGTACTAAGTAAACGGCCATTAAATTAATTTATTTTAGAAAAATAAATATACATGATTCATTATCTTGTAAAATAGTCCACCGATAACAATTTTGAACAAAATTAGTAAAGATATATTCAAAAATATTCAAAATATACTAAATCAATCTTCAGTAATCTACAATAGAATACTTTAGAGAAAAATCAATATGTCCAGCTATTTATTAATATTTATTATGTAAAAAAACACTTAATAGATACCCATTTTGAACCAAATCGATAGAGACATTTTTCTTTAAATATTCAAATTAAGAAAACGTCATCAAACTACCCTTAGACGAATTCAACCCCACAAATCATGTTTACAGTTTTAATTGTCATGTAAAACACCCTAAATAATTTATACAGTCCAAATAAATTTTTTAGAGCCACTGTCAAAATATTTCTTTCTTTCAAAAATCACTAAACAGTAAACTACACTTTAACGAATTTTTACCTAAAAACAAGTATAGGAATAAAGTGTTATTTTGTTATTTAGGAGATCAACCGCTCCGTAGATATCAATTATAAATAAAATCGCTAAGGCAATTTAAAAAAAAGAAGTCATCAGTAAACCATCCTTAAACAAATTAGAAATATACAATTTAATTTTCATGTTAAAAGTTTTAAGCCCAACAACACTATACGGTCTTATTTGTCACATCACACAATACTCACATAAACATTTTAAACAAAATCGTTAGAGACATTTTCGAAATATTTTGAATTTTCAAAAAATTTCAATCAGTAAACTAAGTTTTAACGAATATTTCCCCAAAACTAATGCTACAGTGCTTTAGGCCATGTTACACACACACAAATATATATATATATCAAAATCGTAAGTAATTTTCGAATTTTTTTGAATTAAACTAATCAAACTTCAGTTAACCACCCCTAATTTGAGGGAGAGAATCAATTTTTTTTAAATCCTAAGGCATAGCCGTATAAAATCTAAATAATATCTAGTTTGAACAAAATCCATCAAACCGTTTCGTATCCGTGGCCAGAGACAGACAGACACGGCGACACACCAATTTGTAAAATCCACTTTTATGGGTTCTGGTTCCCATAAAACGTAAAAATTCATTATCATCTCGAGAATGAGTTTTTTCCACGACTACAATACTTTCTCTTGGTATTAGAAAATAAAAAAGGATAACGCTAAGGTTGAGAAGATGGTGAGTGCCTAAGTCCCTAAGGACCTGCACTGCATTTCTATACCCTGTTTCTGGTAGGGAAGAATGGTTTTAGAAAATACAAACATAATTTTTAGGGGTCAACATTGATAGCATTTTACTTAATGATTAATGTTATATTAGAGGTATTGATAATATCTATATAAATATGTAATTCACATTACTTCAAGTATGAATAGATGAACGTAGTTTTACTCAATGTAAAGAGGTTTTACTAAAGTGTGCGACTGTCATTTACTGTTATTCCTGGCAGAATCAGGATAGAGAGCGACGCTCCCCTCCCATTCAAACATCTCATTCTATTTTTACTTTCTCTCAACAACTCGGAGGCAAAGTATTGTGATCGTCAAAAAAAAATCGAACTCAAGATTTTGATAAATGTCGACGTTTCATGACCCCCTGAAACAAATCCAAAAAGAGTAGTTTTCGCAATGCGGTTTGTCCGTCCTTATATCTATACCTCGGGCTAGAGCCGAAACTATTTTACAGATTGGGCTAAAACTTAGTAGCTGGGGTTTTCATAAAGTCCCCCTGAGGGAATTTTTGGAATTATATGTCCAACCCTAAATTTAAGGGTAATTTAATGAAAGACAAAAAGAGAAAAAGTTGATTAGATCGAAATTGGCTCTACCAATTTTGATTAAATTTTATATCTAGACATTGTTAATCATTATGAACAAGAAGCAAGTTCTCATTTTCTCATTAAAATTACTTACAGGATACTTTACATAGGGGAAATTTTCCAATTTTTATAATTTCTCCACGTCTATTTAAGATATGAAATAACTTATCATTATAAAGTTGTAATAATATTAAAGATAAAAGTATTTTATTTGAAATATAATTTTATAAAACCAATAGTTTCTAAGCTATAAGCAAATATACGTATTTTTTAAACTAAGATCTTAGAAAATTATTTTTATTTTTATGCTCTTTGGTGGACAAAGATGTTTCTCTTTTCTCAATTTTTCTGTAACAATATTCCTAGATCTTAATGCCTTAGATTAAGTAAGTAATAGTGCAGAGGTTCCCAAACCGTGCGTCGAGACGACCCAGGGCGTCACCGGACTCTGTCATACTGTCTGTCTGTACATATTCAAAAGAATGGAATAAATCATACAAGAAAACACATTTTTTTCTTGTTAAAGCGTCCCCGTTAGGGCGTTAGCTGTATCGAACAGTGTCCCCAGATTCGATATTTTGTGTGACAAGAAACAAGCTCACCCATCCCATTAAGATGAAATACCTCTGTTAGGTAGTTTCTAAAATGACTGTAAAAATGTGAAAGCCAAATGAAGAGTGTTACTGCTGTGAAAGACATTCATAAATTTGTTGCTGTTTGTATAAAGAATCACATGTCACGTCAAATATGTCTCATTTTTAAATGTTAATGAAAAAGTGAAACTGAAGTTATAAAATATAGGATGAGATGTTTCGCCATTATGAACAAACTGTGCACAAGATATAATATACAACAAAAATATGTTTACTATAATTCCTTATTATTCACTTCTCTAATTTTGTATTTTACGTTTAAAAGCACACAAGCTAGCAATGTAAATGACAGTTTCCTTATAATTTTTTCCCACCACCAAATCTAATTTGGGCTATTTTTTAAAAAATATTGGGTACAGAGGCGTCGCACGGAAAATTTGACATGAGAACTGCGGCGCGGTCTCAAAAAGTTTGAGAACCCCTGCAATAGTGTGTATTATTTCATTTATGATCGTTGGTGTAGTATTTACACAACCATGCTTGGATCTTTTATTTTATTTCACAAATCTTACGAGTTTTTTAAAAGTAAATGTATATCTTAAGATAAAAGGGGAGAAAGTCTGTGCGGTGCATCGTACCATTTATTTTATAGAACTGTTGTTACTGAGGTTATTAAAATAGAAGGCCTTCAGGATCAAGAAGATCCTGATAATACGAGATATTTATCGACGAGCCTATCGCATCTTGTTCTGTGAATGGTCACAAGGGCTTGGAACAGTTGCCGGGCAGATGACAAGAGAAGAAGGTCAAGTAATCTCACTAACAATAAGATTGGATGTTCGGCCAGCTGTAGTGGTGCTTAAGACTTGATAACGGTATACGCGCGTCGCATCCAATGAAACACATAGCAACGAGCTTACGGGTCTAAGGGGTTCAATGCTCTGAGCTTGTAACAACGATCTATAGATCCTAAGGCGATTAATGCCTTGTCCTTAGAACAACAAACTATCGTGCCTAAGGAGTTCTATACCTTGTTCTTGGAACGACCATCTATCGATCCTAAGGCATTTAATGCCTTGTCCTTGTAACAACAATCTATCGATCCTGGCACGTTTAATGCCTTGTCCTTAAAACAACAATCTATCGATCCTAAGACGTTTAATGCCTTGTTCTCAGAACAAGCTATCAATCCTGAGGCGTTCAATACGCTGTTGTAGGAACAACAATATGTTCGGCCTCTAACTATAAATGCTTTGTACTCGGAACAAACAATAAATTGTGGCTAGGGCACTCAATGCCCTGTCATTGGAGCAAACAAGCTATCTGACCTAAGGCACTCAATGCCCTGTCCTTGGAACAAATAAGCTATCGAGCCTAAGGCGTGCAATGCCATTATTATAGCAAACAAGCTAACGGGCTTAAGGCATCCAATGCCCTGTTATTAGAGCAAACAAGATATCGGGGCTAAGGCATTCAATGCCCTGTTATTAGAGCAAACAAGATATCAGACCTAAGGCGTTCAATGCCCTGTTATTAGAGCAAACAAGTTATCGGAGCTAAGGCGTTTAATGCCCTGTTATTAGGGCAAACAAGATATCGGGATTACAGCATTTAATGCCCTGTTATTAGAGAAAGCAAGATATCAGACCTAAGGCATTCAATGCCCTGTTATTAGAGCAAACAAGATATCAGACCTAAGGCGTTCAATACCCTGTCATTAGAGCAAACAAGCTATCGGGCCTAAGGCGTTCAATGCCCTGTACTTGGAACACACAAGCGATCGGGCCTAATGCCGGAATCACAATCAACTTACCGTTCACTTAAGGTTAACTTAACGTAACTTAACGTAAGGTTCTTCTCATGTTTTTAAATGGAAACAATCACGATGATGTTAACTTAACGTCCACTTGCAGTTAACTTAACTTATAAGATGTCTTGGGAGGTATTTTACGTTAAGTGAACGTTACATGAAGGGTATCACGTGATCTAGCCAACCAATCATCATACGAGTGAAGTCTACAGGGCTATTTAGTAATTAATTTGTTGGTTTTATGACCAAGGTCTACCCTTTAGCACCAGTTCTAGTGATCGGACATTGAAACAAAATGATTAAACTAAAATAGGAAATATACATTTGTAAAAAAATTAATGATAAATATTTATGATATCAATAGAAAGCAGTAAACATTCACAGATCATAACTTTACAAATAGGACACATCATGGATCAAAATACATGATATACTCTATAATGCAGATTTTTGGCTTGAGTTGTTACGTAAACCTTAAGTGAACAATACGTTAATTAAAGTTAAGTTGATCGTGATCCCGGCATAAGGCCTGCAATGCCTTGTTCTTAGAATCACGTTTTGATTATGATGCTTTGCAACACAAACTAAAACAGCTGATGGTACCGATATATTTTTAACAATAGTAAATTCAGCTGTCTGCTAATATAGCAATTTGTAAGCGCATGCGCGTACTGATCGAGTCGGTTTTATAGTACGTTCTACGCCCAGAAAATTTTAAAATTAAAATAATATAAAGAAACGCGCACTAATAGAACTGTGCGCCAGCTGTGTCGTAATCTCAAACAGGTCATTCTAATGTGAGTTACCTTGAAGGACCGTTGTTTGATTTCAGCTCACAGGACCGTGCACCAACCGTCCTTCGACTATGTTGTCTTGGACTGTTCAAAAATGATTTTACAAGGTCACGGTCCAGCACATTTCTGTGAGTGTGAATTGAAATTCGGTGGCCTATGGTCTGACAAGAAAATATCTGGATTTAAATAGCGAGAAAATTCGATATTTGAAAAACTTAATTGGTCATTGCCTACATTTAATAATCCCATTTCTTCTGATCCATGTTTACAGGCACCGATGAACAAAACAGTAGCAGTACAGTCTTGTAAGTGTGAATCCAGCTGTAGCAGGGAGAAGTTCCAAGCTTTCCAGCCCAGAGATACCAAGTCATTCCCATTGCAACGGTGAAGAGGGAACCCGTGCCATGTCATTGTACTTGACAAGCTCTTCGCAAGGCGATACCCTAGATACTTAAACTCAGGATACGCCACTGGTAGTGATAGTATCAAATGTCGCACTCACCCTTCGATTCCATGGTGTACTTGAGGCTGGACGTGCTGTTGAAGTTGAAGTTGAAGTCCGGGTCGTCCAGGTCGAAACATATCTGCTCCTCGAACTCTGTGAGACTGACACTTTTCATCATCTTTCCCTGTAATAAGTTATTATATTAATACTTATCCCACCCACGCGGATGAGTGGTCAGTGAGACTGACTACAGTAAAAGAGGACGCTTTATCCATCCTACCTGTGCCTATGGCTGGGTGTTCGGAGGGACACAGGTACATACTACAGGTATAGAGGACCATGGATTCATCCTTCCTAAACCTATGGATGGGTGTTTGGAGAGACAGACTACAGGTCTAGAGGACCATGGTTCCATTTAGAATATTCTGGGTGACCTGGCGGTCTAGGGGTAAGGTGTCAGACTTCTGTGCTGGCGGCCGGGGTTCAATCCGCGGTCCCGGCACAGATTTATCTGATTACCAAACCCTTCCTTCACCTCTGACAAGACATCTTGTGAATGTGGGGAATGCCAGGCCTCCACCGTGGTTTGGATTCCACGTTAAACTGTAGGTCCTTCATTTCATCTAACAATCAGCCTACCATTACACATTAGCGTAAGTGCGTATAACCCGAACGGGTAGTAAGATGCGGTGCTAATAATAATACAAATAATAATATACTATTTTGTCAGCCCTCATGGCTGAACTGTAACAAAGACTGATTACAAGTCTACATAATTCTTTTTCCATCCTGTTCCGCATGAGTTTATTATATAAAAGGTGTAAAAGTGACTATGGTTGACATATTTGCAGAAGTTTCAATTATTTTAGTAAATTTCAATATTTAGGCTTTGCTAAAATAATACGAACGTCTTGGGGATTAAGATAGGATAGATTTAGGGTAGGCAATAGGGATGTGGTATCGAAAGAAAAGTATCGGTATCGATATTTTAATCTGGAAAAATATTTTTTTATCTAGTAATAATTTTAACTTTTACATAATATTAATAATAATAATAATAATAATAAATGTATTTTCATATTGATTTAAACACTGAAAATTATAATGATTTAACCATATTATAGTAGGCCTATATTTAGGTCCATCGCGTCTATGTTATGGAAACTTGAAAGGTAGATAGTATTGTATAATGGATATTATAAAAGGTTTTACCATACCAGCTTTCAAAATGTCTATGAAAATTTAGCTGATGGAAATTCCATTTAATAGCTGAATATATTTAGTAATATATTTCTTCAATCTTTTTTGTACCCTTCTTTAACCATAGTAAACATTTAATCTATGCATGAGTGAAGATAACCAAAGAGTTGTTTCTTTCGATACAGATCCGATACCGCAGTGCGAGTACTAATATCAGTAAAAGTATCGGATTAAAAGTATAGAGTAAAAAAACACTAATATCGAAAGGAAAATATCGATATTAGTAAAGTATCGATACTTTTTTCACATATCTAGTAACCAACCACCTTGGTCCGTGAGAATACATCGATCGCTGTCAGACCACATGTATTTAAATTCCAAGGTCTGTGTCTTATTCTGTAACTACTAATCTAATCTCTATTCTGTATATATGCCCCAAACTCCCCCTTCACCTCCCACTCCTCTCCACACACATACAACTAAAGAAAGCAAAGAATACTTCGAAACTTCTTACCTCTAGGTAAAGAGGAATGCCTATTGTTAGCTGTCTGTGATCGCCCACAGTCACACAAATAACAGTCTATCCGACCTTCTTACAACTTGGTTTTAATGGAAGTGTAACATTTCGCTAAACTTGACATTATGATAGAGCAGTGTTTCTCAAAATATTGTCCTTGGACCAATGGTGATCCACGGTGGCCAATCGAGTGGTACGCAGGATCCCAGCAAGTTTAATAATAAACTAATAATAATTACATGTTTACCACATATAACACAAAAATTAGAAATGAAATAGATTAAATATGAAATATACATTATAAAGTGTATTTATTTCCTTGGTGGACACAAGTTATATAGAAAAGGAAGTTTGTACCAACTTTTTAAGTCGACAAATCTGAGCAATTATTTGTCAAAAATTATGAGATTTAAAATGTTAAAAATAATCAAAAAACCATTACTTAATAATTCAATGTAATGATGATTTTTTTTTTACATTTCATTTAATAAATTTATTTTGGTCATGTATTTAAAGTCATAGAATGAATTGCCTAAAAAGTTTTTCCTGCATAACTTTTACTTCTTACAAACTGGCGATCAGGCATTATTTTTGGTTAATTCAAGTTTATATTAGCACTAGAGTATACTAATACAAACCAATAAATACTATGAAGTGATTTAAATAATTTATTCGAATTATCAAGTAGGCTATATTAATGTACACATTGGTATATAATTATATCCACAAATAATAACACTTTTTTTATTCGTTTAGTTAGCCTACCAATTAATTGATTTGACGACTAAGCTTGTCTTAAAAAGAACACACTCTTTTTATAAATGGAACCTCTGTAACTATACAATAAATAAACAAGAATAGCGTTAACCATGAGCAGGAGCGGCTTAAGGTCCATAGTTTTATTTTAAATAAATATAAATATAACTTTTGTGTCACCTTTTAAACCGACTTATCTTATTTTAAATCCTGTAGAGCGTCACGCTGCCCTTAACCTTAGCGGTAGGAAGGGGGCCGGACCAAAGATTCTGGCCAGAGGCCCAATTTAGAATGTAGGCAGGCGCGGATTCAGGGGGGTCAAAGGGTCAGTTGACCCTCCCTGTGAAAGTTAGAAAACTAATTCAAAAAACTAAATGTAAGTTCAAATTTTAGAAAGAAAATACAACACAGATAAATTATAAAACTTTTTATCTTTTTACGCGCAGACACTTCTTAATCCGGGTCCACACGTTCGTTATTCGTCCACGTTTATTCAATTTTCGATATGACTCACGCAAGAGTGGGGAAAATATTCGTTTACATGTAAGAATAGCTGTCGTTCACACCGAGTAACGAACATTTTTCCGCATAGACTGTAAGCTATAATCGCCTGAGAGCAGTTCATCCACAAATACCGAATATAGATTATGTATGGACATAAGCATGGCGGAGCTGTGGAGGACTCTGCCCCCCTGGAATAAGCCCCCTACGCATATTTCAAATCCTCTGATATTATCGAGTATGAAGCTGAAAGATATCCTTAAACACACTACAAATGACTTCCAGATGCATTCTATTGTCAAAAATTTGCCGGAAAAGACCGCATCAAATAACTAATAGACTAGAGGCATTTAACTGGCAGAAAAAGTCAGAGGAGGAAAGATCTAAATAGCTCCAAGGTCCCCCAAATTTCAAAAATGTCTAGAGGAGGTCAACTCCAAATAGCTTCTAGATGCATGTCATTTTGAAACATTTTCAGGCGAGGACCAAACCAAATAGCCTAGTTTATGAAATATTTCAATTTTCAAAATGTTGTCGGTGGAAGACTACTTCAAAGATAATCTATATTATAGGGGTATCTACATCGGCGTTAGCCCGTCTATGGTTTTACATTAGAGCTAGCAGAAGCTAGCAGATGGTATCAGTAATGCCAACATTGTCAAAGTAACTTTTGTCAACATATTTAGAAATTATTACTAATTACTACTATTATTATCACTAAAATATTATCAATCACTTTTAACAATACTTCTCTAAAGTTTACATTATAATTTTATTTCCATAATCAAATTTAAGAAAAAAAGTCGAGTAAATGCATTCTAGTTTTTCTTTTAACTCTTGTGGCAATTAGAGGTTAAATAGAGCGTGAAATTTTACATTTAATGGTGTTATATTAAGTTATTAATACTTTTATAACTGCCTTCGCATATCTTTAACATAAATAAATGGTTTGTGATAATAAAGAGGGAAAACATACAAAGTGTTTGTGAAATAATATAAAGTTTAAATTTTGTAAAACACGAGTATCAATACCATTCGCCGCCTAACCGGCAACAGGGTCCTCTTTTTTCTACGTCATCAACCGGCAGCATAGCTCCTATCCAGTGGCCGTATTTGTTTTCAGCATATAAGGCCACTTTTAACGTTCTCTTGCTTTTAATAATTAATTAGAATTAAAGAGCAAAAGTAAACTATACCAAACAACCAACCAAACGGTTATTCTCATAACCAAAATCTAATTTTTTTTAAATACATTATAACAGTGAATTATCATATAAAATACAGTTAATAAAACCACGTGCGTGAGTCAACAAATTGAAGAACAAAATATTTTATAGTTGAGTACTATGGATTTGTATTTACTATTTAGGCATGTATATGCTACCGTTAATAATTTTATTACAAATTTGAATAATACAGTGTCCTTTAGAATATTAATTCGGCTACTTAGTAATCTATGTGTTCTTTTGTGAATATTATTTCGGTGTGTGAGCGTGTTATCCTTAGTAAATAAACAGTTTTTTTGTGATCTTTGAATAATTATTTATATAATATAACATTACAGCGTGTGTTAAAAAATAAAATAGCGAGTGTTTATCAGTGATGGATATACATTATTCGAAAATTTAAGTGTATCAAGACTATTAAATAAATCTTTTAACACCAAGATTGTGTTGTGCTGCCTCTAGGCTAAACATAGAGTTTTAGGATTTTTATAGTATTTCAAAAAAATCTGTGAAGTGTAATAAAAATACTTGCGAGTCTTTCTCCATTGTTAATTAAATAAATACCAGGCTAAGACTTCAAGTTATAAGTTAGTGTAGTTTTTAGAGGCTTTGTTATAACTGTTTTTGAGTAGTGGCTCTATCTCGCACAGCGACATTGGTAAGTTTGTTTATTAATTGTCTTTTACAAATTCATTAATATAATGGTAATTCATGATTTTCGTACAACATAATTCTCAAGTTTTCTTCATGGGTCTTTAATTTCATTTTACGCTGTCCATGATTATGGTATTTTTATACCGAAACGGTGACCTGGCGGTCTAGAGGTAAGGTGTCAGACTTCTGTGCTGGCGGCCGGTGTTCAATTCCCGGTCCTGGCACAGATTTATCTGATTACCAAACCCTTCCTTCACCTTTGACAAGACATCTTGTGAATGTGGGGAATACCAGGCCTCCACCATGGTTCGGATTCCACATTAAACTGTAGGTCCTTCATTTCATCTCACAATCACCCTACCATTACACATTAGCGTAAGTGCGTATAACCCGAACGGGTAGTAAGACGCGGTGCTAATAATAATATACCGAAACATGTAGGAAGAATATAAATCAGCATCATCCTAATGCCTGATTATCACAAGGAGTAATGGGATAGAACCAAGATAAGGATTAGATGCTATACATAACCTTAAAATAAAAATTATTATATTTTAAATAATCGTTGTAACAAGAACATTTTCATTACTTTATTAAACCTCATTGGGATATACTAACCCATTAGTTCAATTTTATTGCCTAATTTACAACACTGTTGATCTTTAAACTTTGTTTTTCTTCTTAATTTGCTGTATCCAAGTTTTGGAAATAAATTTTAACATGTTATATGTTTATTTTAGACTTGTCGTCAACACATGTTTTAATCCAGTTGATTATGTTATATCACTTTATTGAAAAATGTTATATATGAAGTTTTGTAGCTAATTTAAAAGCAAAATAAAATCAATATTTTGAATATTAAAAGTCACTTAATTCATATACCAATTTTAAAACTATCTAATTCATTCAAAACAAAATCACTATTATAGCTTTTTTTAATCCTTGAAAAAATTAGTCATGAGTAAACTACTAATAAATGAATGTTTATATAAAAAACAATGGCTTCAATAAATATTTGAGAGTGGTATTTCCAAAATAGTTTTCTCCCTTCACGCAAATGCGGTAACTTCCTCTATATTCAACCTTCCTCATCCCTTACTCATCAGAGTAATTATCATATATGCGTACAACCTGGTCAATAAATAGGTAGTAAGACGTGGTGCTAAAAAAACATAAAAAAAACAATAAATAAATACATCAAGTCAAATTGACTGTCCAATACAAAATTAGCAGCTTTGACTCTCCTAAGCTACAAAAAGAATGATCAAATATCTTAACATTTTCTGTTATGAGCCTATAAAAAACTGTATTAGTTAGAGAGAGGTTAAATTTAGTGCCTTTTTTCATTATGCTTAGTCTACTAGCTCAGCAAATATGCTAAACACGTGGAAAATAAGCTAATTTCACATATTCATATTTTTTTAAATATTAAAACTCAAAATATAGGGTAGATAAAGAAAAAGTGCCCTGTTGGAATATTTTGACTTAATTTTGGCGTGAATTATATTTTTAAATAACATATTGCTGATTAAATATTGTGTTATAGTTGAACGTCTGCACGGCAGTTTCTCGCTCATCGAACTAGTTTGAAGACATTAATTTTCCCCTTCCACTTTCTAGAGTAAAATATGTTTCTTCTATTGTTTTGGATGTCTGGTGAGCTGTCCTATACCATGCTCAAGATCGTGAGGACGGGACTGTATTAATGGTATAGGGCGAGATTACTACAGTAACCCCACGGCTTCTTTGGTGCTGACTGACAGCTCACAGCTGACTTCTGACAGTCAACATTTAGGTATACACCTAAATTTTGACCGTCATAAGTGACAGCTGCTAAACACATGTTATTGCAGATCATATGGCTCGGCGTAGGGATACATAATTTGGTCTGGTAACTGTTCAAAGCTGTGAATTTATGAACAATACCCCATGCTGTGGAACATCAAACATCGTGACTATATCAATGTGAATCTTAAAGATGTGGTTTTCAAAAACAGGTGTGAAGAGCTTGAAAAAGAAGAATTACTCAAGGGGTTAAACGAAAAGCAACTCGAAGCAAAAATTAATATTTTGAAAGACGCCTACCGGCAAGAACTAGCAAAAATAGAGGCAGTGGAACAGAAGTTTCTTTCGTATTATAAGGGCAACAACAATTCCAGCCCGAACCACTTATATAGACATTTAGGATACTACTAGCTTAATATCTCCACTTATTACTCACGACGATTTTACTAGCCAGTCCATCCGGCGTGATTACATTAGGCGAGATTAATAGCAGCGAGTAAATTTGCTGGCGAGTAGCTAGTAATCTCGCCCTGTGTAATCGACCCTATGCCACTTGCCAGGATTCACTAACGGGAGCAAATAGTCACGCCGACGCAAATTTGAAAGATGTGCCCAAATCCCTATTCACTAAAAGGAGCAGGTGCAATTTAAGAGCAAAGTTGCGCCTTTTATTTGCCACCACTCAAGAGTAGGTGCAACTTATAAATCGTGATTGTCCCTTCAATAAACTTAAACGGTGGCATATTATCGTTATGACTTAAAATACAATAATTAGTTAACTGTACTACAATTATTAATAATAAAGAACTTAAAATAACATACGTCTGTCCAACCCAAAATTTGTTTCAGTTTAGATAGTGGTAACAAAGTAATTACTTACCTTTTATTGTTGACATTTTACATTTAAACAACATAATGGCATTCCTTTCATTATTAAAAAACAAAACCACGAAATGTGTAATCTTTGTCTAGATCCAAAGAGGTTTGTATTCCTCCACGTCCAAAGACATCTCGTCACTAAATATGGCGGTTAGTATAGCTTTTAAGTAAGTTTTAAAGTTTATATAAATGTTTTATTATTATTTAAACTAATTATATAAATAAACATTAAATAATGTAATAATATTGATTTTGTAAAACATCCAGAAAGAGGCCGCTTTTAATTTTATTGCTAGTTTATGAGCAAAATGTTTAGAAATCCTTGTATTGCTGTCGTTTTTATTATAGATTTAAGATAAAGTAGCCTTGACTTGAAATTAAATTCTTCACAAGGATTGGTCGAAAAAAGAGCAATTGATGACTTTACGGTGACTTCACCAAAATCTTGCCACTAGTCTGCATCTTATTTAATGAATATGGAAATGGAACACATAATCTTTGGGAGTATCTTGGGTGCAGAGTTACGCCATTTCTAGACTTACGCCGGAGCAGAAATGCACTCGTTTGTGAAAACAGTCCGATGGTAAACTCAGCCGTAAATTACACGCAAGTGAGAAGTGCTGCAAATTGTCAACCAGAGATACCATTCACGTGAAAAGGGATATGCTATTAAAAGTTCTAGGCTAATGCAATGAAAGTCATGACATTGACCGCATTTATGATGTTAAGTAACATACGAGAGATTCCATACGCCACTAACCCATGATTGATAAGGAACATGTGATAACTGATAAGAGCCATACACTAATAATCTCGAACTTAGGTGTCAAGGAAAATATTATGTTAAGTTATAAGATAGCTTAAAATCCTTTGTACAGTAACCCCATGGCTTCTTTGGTGCTGACTGACAGCTTTGAAAAGTTACTAGAACAAATTATGCATCACTACGCCGAACCATATGATCTGCAAAAACATGTGTTTAGCAGCTGTCACTTCTGACAGTCAAAATGTAGGTATATACCTAAATGTTGACTGTCATAAGTCAGCTGTGAGCTGTCAGTCAGCACCAAAGAAGTCATAGGGCTATTGTAAAGTTCTGCATTTCCAGCTTAGACCATGGATAGAGAGATATATGGAATCGAAAGTAAAGTATCTATACCGTATTTGTATTAAAATTAGTATTAGCACCGGGTCTTACTACCCGTTCGGGTTATACGCACTTAAGCTAATGCGTAATGGTAGGGTGATTGTGAGATGAATTGGAGGACCTGCAGTTTAACGTGGAATCCGAACCACGGTGGAGGCCTGGCATTCCACACATTCACAAGATGTGATTAATACACGTCTTATCAGCGGTGAAGGAAGGTTTTGGTTTGTATTAAAAGAATAAGCAGAAGATTTTACCCGAATATAATGTTTTTGGCGGTTTTTATGTGCGGGTTCTCTCTCTCTATTTGTATAACTTTGTATGTACTTATTTATCTAGTAAAAATAACATAACTTTATAAGTATGCTAGAATAATTGTAGGGCTACCTATATAATTTATTAAATAACTAGAAATAATGATGGGGTAAAATGTAATCACAATTTTATAATTTAGGACCTAGTTAAGCTTTTGTGTCCAGGTAGCTCAATTCTTGGCGAAGCAACAGGCTGCCAAAGTGTGGGGTTAAAAAGATTAAATTACATTTAGACTAGTACATAAATTATAAACAAATGATTGTTTCTCTCGATACCGATCTGATACCAGGGTGTAACATAATATGAGTAAAAGTATCAAGAGTAAATGTATTGTCATTTAAAGGATCATATCGATAATAATAAAGTTTTATTTTTAGCCCCACATAATACTATCCGTTCTCAAGCAATACGCATATGTAGGCCCTGCTCCTTACGCTAATGTGTTAGGGATGAACAAGGTGGAATTTATAGGAAGTGTCTCTACATTTGCGTTGGGGGAGAGTTGAAAACCATTTAGGAAAAACAGCCCAGAATTCTAATCCCTATCTCCCCGTCATCGGCAGTCCATTATATTTCGAGAGTAACGCCTAGAACAATGGTATTCAACCTTTTTTGTTTGAGTACCCTCCAAGTTGTTGGTGCATACTGCAAAAATAACCTATTATACACTAACGTGTATATTCTTTTTTTTTATTTTACGTACCTCTTATTTTTATTTAATTTAGGTATTTAATGTGCATTTTCTGAACAGACTGATTATACCCACACATGGAAATTTATGAGCGAGAGCTTTCGGGGTTATTTTACATGCCACAATCGACAAATCCGTCGACCTCGGCTGGGTTTGAACCCACGAAAATCGTGCCCTGAGAAGAGCAGTTTACTGCAAGAAAACCGAGGTCGACCAAGTCAATACCTTAATGACGAATAAAAAGGATGCTACTATAGAGTCGTTAGCTATCTTAATATTATATGTGAAAGGTTGTATTCGCCTGATAGATTTAACTGTGCCTTATGTTAAGAGACAAAGCTACTGCTTTCTTTTGGTTCCTCCACTCTTGCAGGACAGAAAGGGAGAGGAAAAGAAAGGGCACTCTGTGTAACCTTTGTTGGGTCAAGAAACTAGCCTTTCTAAGAACACGAAAGGCATTCAATCAATGCCTTGGCGAGGTTTTTATTTGATGGCGGATGGGTCAGTATATATTTATTCTTCCTCAATTCCTAGATGAGTAGCTTATAAAAATTCCCTCAAGAAAGATTCAACTATATAACCCTCCCCCTGGAAAAAAAACCTCTAAGCACGGCCGTGCTTTCAATGTTTTAACCAACACACAATCGAAGAAATAAAAACATAAGCAAAATATATATATATATATATTTTTTAGTGTAGGAAGACGCTCTGAATTCACTAACGGTTGCAATTCTGCTCCGGCGCAAGTTTAGAAATGGCGCAACTTTGCACCCAAGATACTCCCAAAGATGCGCCTTATTATTTTCTCCATTTCCGTATTCACTAAACAAGGCGCAAACTGGTGGCAAGATTATGGTAACGTCACCATAAACGTAATCAAATGCTCTCTTTTCGACCAATCCTTGTGAAGAATTTACTTTCAAAGTAAAGGCTATTTTATTTTAAATCCTTAATGAAAATGACAGCAAATACAAAATTTCTAAATATTTTGCTTGTAAACTAGAAATAAAATTAGAAGCAGCCTTTCTGAGTGCTTTACAAAAATAATATTAGTACACTATCTAGTATTTATTAATATTAATAGTTTAAAGCTTAAATTCCATGACCTATAAAAACTTTAAAACTTATTTTAAGTCTTTGGATTTGGAGAAATACAAACCTCCTTGGATCTAGACAAAGATTTCCCATTTCGTGGTTTTGTTTTTTAATAATGAAAGGAATGATATGTTGTTTAAATGTAAAATGTCAACAATAAAAGGTAAGTAATTGCTTTGTTACCACTATCTAAATTGAAACAAATTTTGTGTTGGACAGGCGTATGTTATTTTAAGTTCTTTATTATTAATAATTGTAGTACAGTTAACTAATTATTGTAATTTAAGTCATAACGATAATATGCCACCATTTAAATTTATTGAAGTGACAATCAGGATCTATTAGTTGCACCTACTCTTGAGTGGTGGCAAATAAAAGGCGCAACTTTGCTCTTAAATTGCACCTGCTCCTTTTAGCGAATAGGGATTTGGGCACATCTTTCAAACTTGCGTCGGCGTAACTATTTGCACCCTTTAGTGGATCCAGGCTGCTGTTATAACGCGGGAAAGAATGAAAGCATTTGTTCTTCGTTCTTCGTCTTAATGCTTGTCCGGTCTATTCGCACGGTTAATTTTAGATTAATAAAGCAGGGTTGAGAAAGTCAGGATATATAGAAAGTGTACCCGCATATGTACATGAGTGACAAATCTCATCACACCCGATTGGGATTCGAGCCCCGAGCTCTCCATGATCGACAAAATAACACAAGGCGAGACTGACACATTTGCACACGTTCCAAATGATGTGGTTCATGTAGTGTCGTAACCGTAGCACAGCAACTAAATTATGTAATCGAGTCAAAAAGTAATTTGTATGTTCTTAATCAATTAGAGCTAATTACGTTTCATTGTGTTTCCATACAAGTTACAGCTATACTCTTATTTTTGTAGGAGGAACAGTTTAAAACAGTCTAACATATTTATTTGCAGCTAACAATGATAACATTGTTCTATATTATATGTGGTTTTTTATAGGTAGGTATTGATAATATCTATGACAGCTGCAGATAACATGACTAGATGAATTAATATATTAAAATGGTTTTAGTAACCTTTGTAACTACCAGATACATTTCTTCATTCCTACCAAAATCAACCCATACCGTCTAATTCATTTTATGTTCCTTTAAGAACTACACCCGCTTCGATAGTCGAATTGTCTAAGGAAGGCGTATAAAACACATTTGGTCATAAGGGCCACAATAAACATTGAAAATACCTAGACACTTTACATATACGTTTCAATCTATTTTTTTATTTTAAGCGCTAACCATTTGGGTTATACGCTTATGTACTAACTATTCTAGTGGGTTGGGGATGATTAATATGGAATTTAGATTAAGTGTACCCGCATTTTCGTGGAGCTTGCGAAACCATGTTGGAAAAACCACCCTCAGTACACCCGACCAGGATCGAACCACGATATTCCAGCCATCGGCAGTCCAGTCTATTTTGAGAGTAGCAGCTTATACCTAGAGATATGAGACAGAAAATTATAAGTGGGAAATTTTCCAAAACGGAAAATTTTAAATTATTTTTTCTGGAAAATAATTTCAACTGATTAAATGTATAGTAGTAAATAATAATGATGATGATGATGATAATAATAA
>CABFOW010000204.1:76668-107271 GCA_902141385.1 Timema californicum | reverse complement strand
ATATATATATATATATATCACATAGAATTTCATCGCATTGCAACAACTCTTAGTTTATATCGTGGTTTAATTATTTTCTTCTTCTTTTAATCCTGTCTGCAACTGCAACTTTTATAATTAAAATGCCCATTAAATAGTTTCTTTTTCTCAAATTGAATATTTGATGTAAAAAAAAGTTATACATAATAATATCTCAGAAATTAAATCATTGTCCAGGCTTATAAAAAAAATCCAAGAACATTTATTTATTCTATGTGAGTTTCATAAAAACCCTATAGTTCACATTTGAAATAAGAGAATCCTAATTTTGATAATCTATAGTTTTAAAATGTTCATATATTAAAATAATAGTCCACTAGAGATTATTTTTACAGACAAAAAGGGTTCATCCATTTCCAATACAACTTCTCACTTTCATTATTTTCACCTTCTACACCCGTTTCTCCTAATATATTTTCTACTCCAAAGATGTGTATTTCAATGGCAAAGAAAAAAGTTATTTTCAATTAAATTCATCTTTTACTTGATACGATGTGGATACACTTTAGAAATTGCTATTAAATTTAAAGTCCTAAACTTGGCAAACATAATACTTTTTCACTGTGTCTTAGTAACTGTATAGGTAAATTAAATTTGACATATTAAAAATGTATAGTTATTGAGTCACATAATATAAAATTTGTGTTCACTCATTTCTTTTTAAGTAAGTTTTCATCTACATTTTATAGCTCAAACCTATTTTACAACCGAGTACTATAGTGTAAGCAATTTTGTTATTATTAAAATTTACAAGTAAATTTTTCAAAACAATAAGTTTTGTAACTACAAAGATTTTACACATATACACACATCTGTAATTAAATTGACAAACATATTTTTAAAAGTGGAAAATAGATTTTTGAACATTTTTGAAAAGCCATAGGAGGAAACCAGGCCGAACGCGGGTTTAAAGAGGAGAGTTCAGAGCTCCTTATAGCTGGTTGGTTATGGAAGATCGTAGCTAGGAGGTCACGCTGCCGGTCACGAGGCCACGGGGGATAAGTCGTTAGGTTCACCAAGAACCAGTCGGTGCCGCCGCTTGAGCCTAGGGGAACAGGCTTGATGTCCGTGCAGGGACTGCTTAGCTGTTATAGGTAAAACCTCATACCACCTCATTCAGTCACTCACCTCTCTATAACCACTAAGGTCTTCAATGTAACTTCACACTAACACTAACCTCACATTTATAGGAGAATGGTAGTATTAATTATTATTATTAACACCGCGTCTTACTACCCGTTCGGGTTATACGCACTTACGCTAAAGTGTAATGGTAGGGTGATTGTGAGATGAAATGGAGGACCTACAGTTTAACGTGGAATCCGAACCACGGTGGAGGCCTGGCATTCCCCACATTCACAAGATGTCTTGTCAGAGGTGAAGGAAGGGTTTGGTAATCAGATAAATTTGTGCCGGGACCGAGGATTGAACCCCGGCCGCCAGCTCAGAAGTCTGACACCTTACCCCTACCAGGTCACCTGGTAGTATTAATAAATCATTGAAAACCCAAGACTAACATCAATCACAAACCCACCCAAGTAATCATATCTCCCCGCACCCCTATCCTCAGCCAAAGACATCCTGACAGATCTCCAGGCCCACACATATATTTATTTATATGTGTACATAAAAAGGGGGAGGTGACAGCATAAAAATGATGACTATTTTTGAAATATTTTATTTTAAAAGTTATTTCAAAATAGACAAATTTTTGTTTGATACAAAAGATATCTTATATTGTATCCTGAGCTGGAAATGATATAATTTCAGATGAAAAAAAACAACAACAAAAAAAAGATTTTTCCGGATAATTGTGTGAATGAAGTTATTTGAACTGTTTTTTTAAAACTTTTAATACTCAACATTTTTCATGTAGTGAATTAGTGTATAATTTTTATTTAGCAGGTTTTGTTTCAAAAATTCATATTTTGAAAATTTAGAATGGATAATGTTACATTTATTTTTAAAAGTAGGATTAATTAATAGTTTGGGATTACTGAGAAAATATAGTATATTTTATGAAATACTTGGTCCAGAAAATATTTTTTGGATTGCATTAGTATTATTTTTTATACAAATCAGCATTTGGTTTCCTCTTGAAATTGTAAGGACCAGATCATTTTTAGCTACTATTTTTTATCAAGATATTAGGTGCTGGTTAAAACTGATTCCTAAACTCTTATTGATTAGTATTTATCCCTTTAATCTGTAGCATATGTGAAGCAATTGAACTTAGCAAGCTACAAATAGACAAAATATTCTTAAATACAAATAATCATCTACACAAGTGGTTCGCAAACCCCCCAGGGGTTCACAAAATCTTCCAAGGGGTTCGCCAAAATATTTCTGTAATGGTGAATTTTTGCAGCACTTTGTGAAAAATGGGAAGCATTTACAACTGTTTATTGTCTCACACTGAAGTCATGTGATTATTTCAAGGTAGAACTCTTACAAGATTGTTTGAACTTAAACACAAAGTTTTTCTTTTTCTTACCTACCATCCCTTTCACAAAGCAAAGTGCATGCGAGATAAAATGTGGCTCCTCACTTTGGCCTATTTGGCAGACATTTTCTCAAAAAATGATCAGTTTAAACCTAACTCTTCAGGGATCAAATAGTAAAATTGTTACTGTGCAAGACCATAGGCAAATCAAGTCATTCATTAAAAAAATAACTTTTGGGAAACATGTTTAATAACAAATCAAACAGTGCTTTGATACCCTTCATGACTTTATGATGAATAATAAGCTTTCTTTGGACTGAAATGTTAAGAACTTGAAGGGACTTGGACCCTTAAGAGGGATGTCCATGAGGAAAAATACAGGAGAAAATCCTACACTTCTACCTTTTAGTTAATAATATTTAGCACTGCGTCTTACTACCCGTTCGGGTTATACGCTTACCTTTTAGTTAAAATAGTCCTTTGCCATGTATGAATTCCAATAAATTGAAAATTGACACATAAACACCGCAATCGAATGCGGAATCCTTGGCTTAGCATACTGTTCTTTCACTGATCCCCTTAACTATAATAATTCACCTTTCGTATACACTTAATTGTATAGTGTTGCTTTCTTTCATATGTATTTTAAATGAACATAATATTGCAAAATTCAAGTGGGTGGCACTCGAAATCTTTAAATGACAAGAGAAATTCTAAAAAGATATTTGAATTCAGCATAAAAAATACTACTAAATTCATCTATTTTTGGTTTTGGGACAAAAAATAAGTAAATTTTGCTGGCCAATGTGATATACCCGCCGGGTATACTTAGGGTGGCTTTTCCTAAAGGTTGTATATTCTCTCTCCATGAGGGTGGGATTATCTCTTAAAATTCTACATTCCTCATTTCTATTTCATTAGATAAATAAAATAAAAAATAATTAGAATAACTACAATTTGACTATACCAACCTACAAATTGGATACTAAAAAGGTGGAATTTTAAAGATCTAACAGCATTTGTATGGAGGGAGAGTGGGTAACCATTTAGTAAAAGCAACCCTCAGTAAATCTAACTGGTAATTGAAACCCATCTCCCCAACATCGTTGGCCGTCTAGTCTACTGTGAGAATGACAATTTAAACAATGCGGCCATCGTAGCGGGTGTATAATAGTTGCATTTTTATACATACACATGATATTTATCAGAAGGGAAAAGGTATAAGCTTTAATTCACCTACCTTTTGAAAATGATTTAATGATATTTGAAGCTTGTACTTTTCATAACATGCTGCTGGTATGAAGAAATAACACTTGGGACTCCTCCCTCAAACTTGCCTTGAGATAAATTCTGTACTTTAGCTTCTTTCCAATTCACTAATCTATTTGAGACTTCAATTTCTTTTATTTTTGTTCTTGTACTAACACACCGGCCTATGTAAAAGAATGTGTAGTAAGAATCTACATTACACTCAAACTCAACTATACTTATAAATTAAGGCTGCTTCGACTGACAGCTGTTATCTAATTAAATGCACATGAGGGCCTTAGGAGATTGGACACATTTAAACGAGTGGAGCGAGTATAAACATATCACTGTCATGTGCATGAAAATGTGTTTTTTTGAATGTGCTTGGCGTTCATAGTCTCGGGCAAACCATAACACCTAAGTGCATTTGAAATATTAATAGACCAAAAGTGCTAAGCTTGCCACAGATATAAGTTATCTATCTATAGGTATGTTTATCAAAAGTGAACATATGAACAATCAAATTATTTTTGAACATTATAATCTGAGTATAAGATCACCTGATGTACCCCACCATCTCCCCATGTAACAACATGTACACATTAGAACCTCCTTTCACTCCCATCAATGCATGTGGTTTATGGACGACCCTTAGAATCTCACAAGCCCTACTTTAAAGGTTTGTTTCAAAATCCCCTGACTTTTCTAAACAAAAAGATGATTTTTTTTTAACCTTTTATATGATACAAAGAACAAAAAATTGTTAATGTTTGAATTAATATCTAGAGAACACTTAAAAAAAGTTGGTGAAAATAAATCATCTTGTCAAGTAATCCTATTTGTGTGAGACTCTACTGTAATGATGAGTTTTGCAAATATCCAAAACCTCTGTAAATTCCAATGACTTTCCTAGGTTTGTCAACCCAAATATTTCTCTATAATGTTCCTATGCTTTTTTCAAGCATATAAATAAACATCTCCAAAATTGAAGAATTTTCCCTTGGATAGTTATATACTTACAAAATGGAAATAATTAAAGGTCGTTTTGATTTTCATATGGTGCATGTACATTAATTAAACTTCAAAACCTTTTAAGGTTGGTATTGTAGCAAGTAAAAGAGACAGAAAAGGGATTTTTTTTTATTGCTTTAATGACCAGAGTGTTGACATGATACATTATAAAATAAATTTCCCTCAAATTTAATTAATATGATACTTTATAAACATTTGAATTATTCCTTTTAGAAAATGCATACTCACAAATTTAAACAACTATAAAATATTCCAAACTCAAATAATCCACAAAGTGAAATAAAGACATCAACTAACCATTTCTTATGAAACAACCGTGTGCACCCAAGTGAACATTGGAAACACAACCCTGACGTTGTCTAACTACTCTATAAGCTTGCCAGCACTCTATACAAAATAAAGATTGCTTTAATTAAAATGTGTACACACAAAGCATAGCTCATTTGGACACAGCCCCCCCCCCTCCCTTTTTTTACAATTTGGATGATTTCCAATTATAAAAAAAATGGTGTCTCTTATCAGGTCAAAACAACAGAAAAAATGACAAATATCAAACACATAGTACAAGATATTACAATGGAATTTAATTTTAGGAAAATAAAACTAATGATAGTGGGGATTTTAGAACCATCAAAACCGCGCTCATTTACGGAGAAAAATTAAATCAAATAAAATCATACAATTTTAAACAAATTGGGAAATTATTACTGAAAATTTGCAAATATAACAATTTATCATACATTGCAGTAAATTTTTATTAATGTGAAATGCTCAAGGAGATTTTTTTTTGTACAATTTAATGAGTTCCATGTAAATATAGCCGATCTGATGAAAAAATAAATACTCATGGTAAAAATCGCTATGTTAATTGCATCATTAGAGCAGTGTAAAGAAAGAATACTGTGTAAAGCGACAACAGATTACATGCCATGCTATTAGACAAGAAACTGTTTAGCTTGCACACACACACACACACACAAAGACATTGATTGACTGGAAGCGTGGTAGGGGAAAGGCGGACGCTGGACATGTTTTAAGTTGCGTACAAAGTGTATGACAGTTTCAAAGAACACTTTTATATATACGTACTCAAGAAAAAAAAAATTGATTGATGCCTGCATGTGGACCAAGACGGTTGTGACGGTTTTTGATCAAGATAAATAATTCTCCAATGGAGAATTTTACATCTTCATAAGGTTAAAATATCTTAATGTACAAATACTCCATTTTCTGATTCACCTGGATGCTGTGTTTGTGTATTTATATCATCCATACAAATAAAAAACAAGTCATGATTTTATATTACTTGAACTGCCTTTAACATTAAAACTTTAACAGAAATCACCGATAAACTTACAAAATGGGTGAGTGAAAGGGAGAACAAACAAATCAAACTGACCCTATGAATCAAACAAACATTTCCACTTAACATAGGTGTCTCTACCAATTAGGACTTGAAATTCAAATAGTTATTCTCTGAATGGATTTGACACCACCCACAACTAAAAAAGTCTCTGAAATTCAGAACCGAGAAAAAAACAAATGATATCTAGATGGAGTAAATCCTTACTAAAAGCATATATAATAGCTATAGCTATGCGATTCTTAAATATACAATCCCAACAATATTAATAATAATTGTACAAGTGGCAGCCATAAGCCAACTACAGAGTCAAAGGTGGCTGCGTTATCTGATAGCTCGTGACCTTAATAAAAAAAATAAAAAATTTGTAGCTGACAATTTCCACAAGTCCACCATAGACTCTGCCTTAAAATATGAGTGAAGAACTACCCTAGGCACGGGACGATTCCTGGATAGCTCAGGGATTAGAGCATCAGCGTACTAAGCCAAAGGTCCTGGTTTTGATTCCAGTGTAAAGGTGTAATTTTAAAATTTTCAGAATATGATATTTAGATGGAGTAAATCCTTACTAATAGTGTATATAATAGCTTTGGCTATTTGATACTTAAATATTCTAAGAGGTGAATGGAATGGACATCATTTGAAGGATTAGTTCAACAATTTTGGCTGAGATTTATAATTAAGTTTTCACCATTTCTCAGTTTGCAAGACATCGAGATTTGAGAGATTATGGTTGTTTGTTCCCCCTAGAGACGCGAGAGTATGAAGGTGCCTCTCATGGGGGCTGCACCCCACTGCGACAAGCTATCAACACCATGTGTTTGACAGTCCCTGGCCATCACTCACCCCGCTTCCAGCCCTCGATGCTCACGCTCACTTGCCAAACATATCATGTTGCCAGTGGGGTGAACCCGGCCTAGTGGGGAACCCTGCAACCAGAGCCCACCATTAACGCTTAGTTCCGCTGGCACTAGCCTCATCCCGTAATATCAGCAGTGGTTAGAGCATTGTGTTTGTTAAACAAGCACCTTAAACTTTAATAACTATATTGAATAAGGGTGTGCGGTCAACTCTTTCGATTCTAAGTGAATCCAAAATAACTACATCACATTTTCTTGAAGCTGAACTGAAATATGAATATTTTAAGAATTGTTTTAGGTTCTGAAAAGTTACATAGATTTTAGACACTAAATATTATTTATAAAATATATTATTGAAAAAATGTTACACTCATTTTAGGCTAGCTGATGACGCAAGTAATTATAATGTGCAATTCAATTATTGTAGATTTGTGTCCCATGAACATTTAATTTTCTAATTTACATTACAGCACAGTGGCACAAAGTGAACATCAATGTGTATTTTAATCATCAATATTTTTATTGGTGAAGCTTCTTAACCATCAAAGTATGAACCTTTTTCAAAGAGAAGCTGAAGTTTACAGAGCTTCGCACACCCCTAATACTGAACAGAATCAACAGTTTGAACTACTTTTAGAGTTGTTTTTATCATAATGATGTTTTAGCAGAGCAATTAAATATTACTATCTTAATAGATAAAATGATATAATCTTCTGGTATAACAAACACAAAGAAATATAAGCGTTTTGCAAAAATATCAAATAAAAAAAAGATACCTTTAAATAACCAAATAAATAAATAAATTTATTTTTGCATAAATAGGAACCTAATCATGCTTGTATAAAAATATTCAACCCCTGCAAAAATTGAATTAAAAAAGACAGGATATGAGTAATTAAAAAGAAACAATAAAGGAACATAGCTCAAAACTTTTAAGAGAGAGCTTGTTTTAAATTTTTGACTCAACATATTATGTACACACAAATCCACTTAATATAAATAAGTTAGAAACAAAAGTACAATTTTTTCATCCAGAACATATATTCTGATTCAAATAATACTAGTTACAGTATGCCCATGGCTTCTTTGGTGCTGACTGACGGCTTTGAAACGTTACCAGACCAAATTATGTATCACTACGCCAAACCATATGATCTGCAAAAACATGTGTTTAGCAGCTGTCACTTCTGACAGTCAACATTTAGGTATACACCTAAATGTTGAATGTCAGAAGTCAGCTGTGAGCTGTCAGTCAGCACCAAAGAAGCCATGGGGCTACAGTACGAATGTTAATATTATCACAGCTCTACAAAAACTACGACACCTCACATCCTGCCTTTCTTGTCAATGTATGGCAAGGTGGTCTGGAGTTGACCAAAGGCATGAGTATTCCATGCAAAAATAAATCAGTCTGATAGGCGGTGACTTAATTCTTTTATTAAATAATGACAACATAATTAATAATAAGAGCAAATAATTATTTTACATGGATTAAAAAGGACAGTACACCCAATTATTTGTATACAAAGAAGAAACACTTTTGAAACAAGCATGTCTAGTTATAATATTCTCTCAATATTAGAGTAGGTTTTATTATTTAAGAGGAAACGTCAGCTAATAGCTCTACACTTTAAAGTCTTTCCTCCAAACCAGCGACGCACAAGTAAAAACAGTCTGGCGATCTTGAGGTCAGAGCTATTTGTATTTTAAGGGAGAGGAAAAATTCACCTCCTTTTTTGTTCAGTAGGCATTGAAAAATCCTCCTGCAACAACCAGAAACGTGTGATGACGAAAATTCAACCAAAAATGTTTGGATCAAAATTACCGATGGGACGTTTTTTTATGACAAAAGAAGCAAAAAATTTATTCAGTCAGAATTATGATGTTTCAGTCCTAGAAACCTAAGCATGAAAACTCTGAAGAACTAATCAAAACACACAGTTTATGTTTAGTGAAACCTGCAAGATCTATTTTAAACGTTCATAGACATAATAAATGAGCCAAAGGGACAAAATAGTTCTGAAAATAATAGAAAATAGGAGAAATAAATCAAATAAACCAGTGAGGTGAAACAGGAGACCCATTATAATGTCAGTGAATAAATCTGATAAAATTATAGCCCAATTAAAAGTAAAAACAAAACTTTTTCACAAATGTGTGTTAAGTGTTTTTACTTTTAAGCTTATTGTACTTTATTTTATAGAAATTATGGAGTTTTACTACATGTACACAAATTTTTAACAGAATTTGTTGGACCTATGTGATTTTAATGTTAAATACAATCAAATTATCTGCTTTAGACAGTGATTTTAACAATATTTAGCTCTATCCTCGACTATTTTAGACAAACAATACTTTAATAAGATGCCAAACTATTTAATTTCTTTTATAATCTATTGGCATGATTAAGAATAAAAAATGTATACACAAATTTAGAAGTTTAATTTTAATTTTATGGAATGTGAAGCAATCTTCAAAAGTGAGTTATTTTAGCTATCATTCATTCAAAGTATAAATGCAGTAAATGCATTTAGGTTATACCATTTGATTTTTATTAAACACTTAATTAACGAGTGTCATTCAAAATTAAAAGTTGTGGTTTTTTTTGTCACCTGTAACTATACTGTGACTTAAAAATGTTATTTCAGGGTGGCCAACCAAACTATATTTTTTAATTCCCTGACTTTTCCAGGTTTTACAAAGCCAATTTCCAACTTTTCCAGTCCCTATACTAAAAACGTTATTTTATTATAATATCACAACTTCAAGCAATAATATTTTTTGACTCATACACATTCTGAAATTGTATTATATTTGGAAGAAGGTATAGGAAAGGTGGATAGAAACATATAAAAGAGGGACGAACACAATATGGCCTTTACAATGAAAAGAAGAACACAGTTCACACTTTACACTGCTGCCAATGGACAAAGAGGTAATGGTTGCATCTTAAAGAAAATTGATCGTCACCGCCCAATCCCCTGACCCAGGTTTCATTCTATCGGAGCTCATCGGGGAGGAGTGTGAAACGTGCAACGCAACTTCCTAAAAGTGATGGGCTATTGGGTCTAATCTAGATTTCATTAAGATCATATTGAGACATTAAAATATCAACCTGCACAAACATAATTTAAAAGCGAAAGTTGCGCGATAGAGGGATCAAAATATAACACAAAAATTCCATAATGATGTGAATTAGTATGCTCAATAATTGTGTTGAAGGAGATTGTGATATGTATTAACTGGAAGGAAAAGGTTATTTTGACTGGTTTTTTAGTGAATATGTGAAAATACCAGGAATTTAATGAAAATCCCTGGCTTGTTTCTTCATACAGGACTAATTATACATTTTGAACAAATTAAATTAATAGATATTTTGAGTTTCCAAATCTTAAAACTGTGATTGATTTTAAATACTTTTTTTTTGCTAACCATATATTATTGATCTATCCGTCCCCGGGTTCAATTCCCGGTATGGCTGAAAATCTATCATTGGGGAAATATTGATTTAACCTTTCATATTGATAAATTAATGGCCCTGGACTGGATGTTGTAATTTTCCTAGTCTTAAGTTAGATTATAAGGTATATGAAGCTATGGCAGGTCTAACATGCCTGCAGTGGAAAATATATGGCTTGAATAAAAACTGACCCAAGCCACAGACTGGAAATAGTAAAGGATATAAAGTAATTTATTCTATTAGTTTTATATAGCATGGCGCCACTCAAATATGTAACATCTTACACTCTAGAAGTCAATAAAATTAATGTGCACCAATGGCATATGGATTACGTGTGTTTTAAAGCCTGGTATAGTATGGTGTGGTGGTGGTGGGGGGCAAAGAGTGGTGGGCGCTAAAAATATCAGAACTCATTAATTATTTTGTACTATTTACAAGGCACAGAATAAATGATAAGCCCTATTATAATTTCATTTAAAATAAAAGTAGTCTTATCATACAGGAAATCGGACACTATTTTATGGCTGTTAAACAATTCATAGTTTTAGAACAAACATTTTTGAAAACTGTTCAAGTTATTTTCATGGTTAAATCAACCACTTTATCGTTTTTATCTAAGTTTTTCTGCCAAAGTCCTGAAAAAATTAAATAAACGTGTGAAATATTTTTCTGTAACAATGCAAATATTGTGAACACTCCCAAAGAGTGATTTTTTTAGAATAGTGTACAGTAATTTCACACAAAAAATAAAATATTAAATTGAAATGTAAGAGGTGAAGGAAGCCTTAAATCATGGGAGTATGGTTAAATCAAGAATATTCAACCAAGTTTATAATATTGCTGTGTACAAACATAACAGGACTTCAAGATAAAAAGAAGAGATTTAATTGCTTAATAATTATATCAATTTTTCAAAATGCCAAAGTTATTAGAAAAACAACCAATTTTACATTAAGTATAGGCCAGGAATGTCAACACAAGGACAAAAATTTTACAATTTCAACTAAGATATTTTTAATGAACATTGTTAAAAGATTTGATTGAATACACCCACCCTATGAAAACTAAGTTTATTTCATTAATACGCCCAAATAAAAATAAAATAGTTTTTCTAAAATCAAAATCTCATAGTGTGGGGGGCAAAATAACTTCTTTAACAAAGAATAAAAAAAATAACATCCATTCAAACATTACTATCATTATTATAATGCTTTAAGGAAAATCCCTTCACTTTTTGAGACACACATTTTTATATAAGGAGGAAGGTCTTTCTTCCTGTACCTCTTTCTAAATTTGAGAAAAGAAGTTATCTAAAGCTCCCAGTGTCACAAAGCTTTCCATCTAAAAGCTGGTGGATCACAATGCAGTCACATGACACATGAAACAACATATGTGGAATTGTATCTACACATACAATTTTTTTTAGTGGTTTATTAATTAATTTTAAACCACTTTATGTTCATATTTTAGTGCAATAGAATTAAAGTACAAGGTCAAATAAAATAAACATCAGACAAAAACATGCCTACTCTCCTATGTAATTTTTAATATGGGATAGACCAAAACTTCACATATGTGATAAGAAATAAATTGCCTATCATGCAATAAAATGCCCTTGATTAAATAAATGATAGATTATAAAAAAAAGCATAAAATTAATAAAGTAAAAACAGTAACACATTTTAACATGGGTACATCTTGCAATTTGTTCATATTTATTTATTTACGCCCAAATTTTGCTGACATGTCATTATTTTGTTGGTACATCACAGACAATGCTCATTTGCACATGATTTATTTTCATATCCTGCTTATTTCATTGTCATAAGGGTAGATCATTTTATCACATTTATTCATTTGGAATTCAATTCAGCTTATGACCAATTTATAGCATGCAGGATTCCCCATGGAGACAAAATTCATGGGGTGAATTTTAATAACGTTCACAATAATTCATCAAGATATTAAAACTAATCTGAATGTATAAAAGTAAGCCACAGTCTTGTCCACAAAAATAACAAAAACATTTCTTAAATTAACTAAGTGTACCTAGTTAACTCTTACAATTTAGTTACTAAATCTCTCACAAAAAGCATTGTTGGACTCCAAAAATATTAGTCTATTGAGCTATTACTATCCATGATATAAAAGCAAATGAATGCAATTACAAATAATAACATTAACGTAGTAGACATGTTTTTATATAAATAAGTGAGATAAAGGTTTATTTTGTGCATAATTTGATATTTAAAAGCCACTTATATCATTATTTTGCGCTAAACATATGTAGCATACTGTGATTATGTTATTTAATAGCTCTAAGTCGTGTTGACTAGGTAATTGTGAAATAAAGTGTCACAGAAGTTTTGAGCATCCATCATTTTAATGGAAGACAAGGATGATTTTAACTGTTGATAAATTCATATCATACTCAATGAACAATAAATACAAACGTGACATTGATAAATGATATTTTTATTTTAACTATTTGAGTATTTCCCCCTCCAAATAAATCCCAGGAAATAATTTTTCCCACCCGAGTTTAGGAAACATCCTATTTCCAGAAGTTCGGGATCCCGCTCTGGCCTAATTTTAAGACATTTTTTTGTTAATTTAAATTGAACTTTAAGCATTTTGATTTCCATTATTTTTAACAATTTTAGATCATCAAAATCCAGTCTATGACTATAATATGTCACACTAAAAAAAACTATGAAGAGATTTTTTCGAGGACTTTTAGAGTGAAAACCGTTATTAGTATAATTCTCCTCCAAGCATTGGTAAGAACAAATTTATGGATAAAACTATTAGGGCTTTGTGAGTACTTGGATTTCGAGCTTTGAGCCGAACTCGTCATTTAACATTTTAAAAAACATTCTAAATAGATTAAAGTAAGCTCGAGATCGAAAGTTTTGTGGGCTTGTCATTTTTCGAGCTTCGACTTGATGTGATTATGTAATAATCCATTTTTAAAATGCATTGGTAAGCATAGGCTATTTAATTGAGATTATATCGGCATTTCCACTTATTCGGTTACTTAACAAATTGTTAAAATTAATATCAATTTTCACATTAATAATGTAGTAAAGCTTAAACTACTTTCGTACCAGTAAACTTATTCAATATTGTCGTCCATTTTGAATTATACTTGATTGAAGCCGTTTACATGTGTTTCCATGACAAAGCAACACCAATAAAAATAACTTAATATATTAATAAATAATTGAATACCTAGTGATTATTTTTAATATTTTTACTTATTCTCTTTATGAAATGATAATTGGACCGCGTTATGCATCAACAGACCAAGCGCCATTTTAAAAAAAATGCAGATATTGATGCCATCTTGTAGCCAAAGGTTGAAACTACATGAAAAAAAAAATACTAGTTTCTCTATCGGCCGTTTCTAGCTTGATAAATTAGTATAGACTAACCACCTTTTCTCTATGGCTGCTTTTTCGTTATGCATCAAAAGACCAAGTCCCCACAGTTTGTGTTTGTACTCTCAATGCTACTTCCAGAGTTTTACATCAAGAGACCAAGTACCACCTTCTTGTCACAGTCTAGTGATACGGTTTGTGGAGTATTATATTTTATATTTGTTTAAAAAATCTTTCTTTTTGTAATATATATTGTCCATCAATTTTATAAGTTTTTGAAAAGGCATATTGTTGTTAAAATTTTAAAATGTCCGGTAGAAGTAGAAAGATTTTAGAGTTACTTAAGAAGAAAGAAAATCCAGTTAATGTCGAATGCATAGGTGTGGAACCCAGAGAGTTCAGAGATTATAACTGTAAATGCAGGTGTAATGAAAAAGTAAGTGTGATGGAGAGAGAGAAGGAGTTTGAAAAATTTTGGAATTTTGACTCATATGAGGCAAAGGCATTGTATATGAGCAGTATGGTGACTGTAAATCCAATTGGTAGGAAAAGAAAGAAAGATTCTGATAGAAGATATTATTCTAGAATATATCATTTGGGGCACTTTAGCGGTGTGCAAATCAATTTTTTTGCAAACTTTGAGAATTTCATCATGCAGAGTTGATGCATATCTTAAAAAGACTAAACACTTGGAAACGATAGTTATTAAAGACAACAGGGGAAATACTGGAGGACGAAACAAAATAACATCACAGCAAGGACGTCAAATTGTGGACCACATTAACAAGTATCCCAGATACAAATCACATTATTCGCGATCCAAGACTGAAAAGGAATATTTGCCCTATGACACCATCCTTTCAGTGATGTACGCTATGTATAAAGAGGAGTACAGTAAGCCTGTTTTGTTTTCAACATATAAAAAAGTATTTTACAGCCAGTTTAACTTGAAAAGAAAACCACTAAAGAAAGACACCTGCAACATGTGTGATTCGTTAGCGGCACAAAAAACAAGTGCTAAAGGTGATATCAAAGCTGAGCTTGAAGAAAAGCATGTAAGACACCAGAATGAAGCAAAATTTGCACAAGATTTGATGAAAGATGATTTGAGGAAAGCTAAAGAAATCCCTGGCCTAGAAGTACTCACCTTTGATATGCAGAAGACCCTGCCTCTCCCTAAAATATCGACCAACATTGTATTCTACAAGCGAGTTTTATGGCTCTATAACTGTGGTGTCCATTCTGGGTCCAGTGGAAAGAATTTTTGTTACCTTTGGCTTGAAGGAGAGGCGGGTAGAGGCGCACAAGAAATAGGCTCATGCCTTAAAAAAACATGTTGAAATCAATTTAGGAGAAGAAACGGAGGAGTTGATTGTTTGGTCTGACTCGTGCGGAGGTCAAAACCGAAATATAAAAATGATCTTAATGCTAAAGGCTATAATGGAGCTATATAGCTCCATTAAGAAAATAACTATTCGTTTTCTCATCTCCGGACACAGTTTTTTGCCCAATGATTCAGTATTTGGAGACATAGAATGTGCCTCGAAACTTCAACAGCGCATGTACACGCCTGATGACTATATAAACGTTATGTTAGGCTGTAGAAAAAAAAACTCAATGTTATTAGAATGGAAAAGATTGACTTTGTAGGAACAACTAAGCTTGAAGCAAGTATCACAAACAGAAAGAAAGACATTAAAAACAACCCAGTAAATTGGCTAAAAACTCGTGAAATTGTGTTGTTGAGCAAGAACCCATTCGACATTTACATGAGCAGCACCTTCAATGGGGACGGGCAACAAGTAAGCTTACTTAAGAAACGATTAGGTCGCCCATTCTTTGGCAATCATAACTTTTGCCAAAACTTTGTGCAGCTCAGGCCAGACGGAAAACCCATCTCAATTCCAAAGTTAAACGACATCAAGATTATTTTTCACCTAATAGCTTCAGATGCTAAGAGATTCTATCAGAATATCTCATCTAAATAAGGAATTGAGGACGACATAGACGGATATGTTGGTGCACTTGATTTTGTTGTTGAAGAAGAAGGCTAAGCATTAATTATTTAGCCAAAAAAAAAAATTCAAAAATTATTTACGTAGCTTTTTTCACTGTTTGTATTGTGCCTTATTTTAATTTAATTTAATTTTAATTGAATTGAATAAATAAATGTCTAAACAAAGCCCAATATTATATTGTTATTGACTTATTGTTTATTCCTATATACTGTTTATAGATTTGCAATAAGAGACTAAATGACAAAATGGCACTTGGTTTGATTATGCATAGCTAAATCTCACAATGGAGTCAAAAGCAATAGCAGACTAAGTGCCAAAAATCAATATATCTCCTTATTTACTTAAATATTTAAATGGTTGTTACCTAGGAATTAAAATTAAGTTATTTTTAAAAAATGATATGGAAAAAAAAATTTAAAATATATATTATAACAATTTTTTCCTTAGAGTGTTGCTAAAAGCTCATTTACTCAAAACTATGTTGGCGGTGCTTGGTCTGTTGATGCATAACGTGGTCCAATTTATGTTGAGTTAAAATTTTAAAATCAAGAATATTACAATGAATGTTCTCAAAATTAAGATATTTAAAAACTGTATTAATTAATAATTTAACTACAAAATTAGCACTAGTTTACTTACTATTTAGTTATAGAATTATGTTAATCTGCCTAAAACCAGTGTTGATTATAATTATTACAATAAATATTTTACAATGAAATAAAAAGTGTTTACCATTTAATATTATTTGCTAGAAATATCATTTTAACTATCTTGGAGGAATGGAATTGGAACAGAAAACGATGCACAATTATACTAAGGAATAATAAATAACAATATATGAAACACTTCAAATTTCTGAATGTTTATGATTCCTATGTTTTCTTGTAGGGTAAATTAAGTTACAAAAGCAGAAATATTAGCTTATTAAAACGTAAAATTTATCAACTTTTTAAAAAAATACAAAAGTAAAGAAACACTGTACAACAATGTAAGAAAGTGATAGTGAAAGAAGCTCACCTGAATGGATAGTTAGGTTTTTGTAATTTGGCAAATACCACATCAAGAAATTTAATTTTCAACATGAAAACAATGGTGACAGCACTATACCAGGGCTGCCGATTATACAAATAGTATTAGTTTTTACTTATTTTATAGGTATAAAATGGATCACAGGAAGATGAGTGTTTTCAGGAACTTACCATTAAAAATCATGATTTCTACTTTTATGTTTAAAAATGAGGTGGCCCAATGGCTAGATAATTTTATAAAGGAAAGTGATAAAACTAAAGAAAAAAAGGAAAAATAAACTATTAAGAGTAAATTTGATGAAGAAAGCCCACCTAGGGAAAGAGGAAAAATGTGGGAAGAGGCCAATGCACAAAGGTGACATCTTCTTCCTTTCCTTTCTTCTGTCTTGTATAGTATAAGTAGTCACACACACATTTTAACACAAATATCATAATATTTCGGCATTGTTGCCTTTATCAAACATTATGATACCTAAATTTCGATAGATTGATTCTTTGTTTACAGCCTTTAAAAGCTTTCATGCTAGGTCCAAGCACCAAAAACTTTGCTACAGGTGGTCATGTTTGGCAAAATTCTTAATTTTTATTCCCTTCTCCATATTTGGTAGTAGTTTAGTCATCTATGATGAGATGTTTTGGTGTTATTATTATTTGGTCTAAACCTAAGTTGATAATCAATTATTTCGATATGACTATTCATAAGACTGGAAGGTAATAATATTGATATATCGAGTTTGATATTACTAAATATGAAATGTTTTGATTGTATTTATAATTGATTTTTCTCTGAATATGTTAATAAATAGTTAAATACACAGTATGAAATAAATAATAAAAGTTTTATCTTAGTTTTTTTTACGAACACTAGTTCGACTTGTATTTATGTAAATAATAATATCGCTTTTGAGAAAAATAACACCACTCTTCCCCCAAAAATAACCTCACCTTTGCATGTTTACTTATTACACTTTTATATTTCCCACTTCTTCAAACTTCCACAGTTGCACATTTTTTTTTAATTTTTGGAAATATTAATCTTTCATATAAAGATACATTGATTAAAAGGAATGTTTCCTTTCAGAATGGCTTCCATCACTATCACTTACGTTACATTATTGTAGTGTTTCTACATTGTCTTAATAAACATTTCCAAGCCATCAGGCAATTATTCGTCCTATTAACTCATTTTTATAGTTGTTAGTGTAATTTTAATGCCCTTAAGGATATGATTGTTGAAATAATTTTGATTATTTTGTCTAATATATTTTTATTTGAAAATTCTTATTTTTAAAAGTGTCATTTCTAATTTAAAAATATAAATTTCCATTTCTAAACTTTTCTCTCTAAAAAGCATTTACTATTAATAATTCAACAACATTGTGTTGTTTAAATACTTTTTCAAATCTTGAATTTTAAAAATGTGATATTTATATTTTATGTTTGTTTTAATTGGTAATGTATTAAATTTAGGCCTATTATTTTACTTTTAAAATAAACAAATATATACTCTTTAACATTTTAAAATTATAAATATAATCAAACCTGACTCGAATTTGGGACTTTTTGAAATACTGGGTTTGAGTTCGACTAATGAAAAAAACCAAGCTTGCAGATCCTTAAAAACTATCCACTAAGTAATGTTGTACCAACCATTATGAGAATGTACGGCCAGAAAAATTTTCTCGCCTTAAAACGAAAAGTGTTGCCTCCAATCTACTGCAAGATCTAAACCCTGCTGTGGTAACCATCACAGTTAAACTTACGTGGTATGTATCCCCCACGGCGTGTCATGCCGCGAGGAGGCATGAAGCCAGCTCGCGTGGGACCCATGCCTCGGAATGGACGGCCGCGCATCACGCCACGACCACGAGGGATTCCCCGGATGATTCCTCGACCTCGTGGCACACCTCGCATCATCCCGCCGTCCTCTCGATTGTCATGCTGAGAAAAAAGAAAACTTTTTTTTTGTTATTTTGTCGAGGAAAGAATGAAATCCACATCTTAGATGACGACTTGATGTTATGGGTGGAGAAGTAAGAGGGAGTACACAAATAACCACAAGAATGGGATGAAATTTAGCATGGCAAAGTGTGAAGTGATGCTAATGACAAGGAAGAAGGTTAAGACTTAATAAAGCTATAAGGTTGGACGGAGTAGAGCTGAGAAAAGTACAAAACGTAAAATATCTTGGAAGTGTGATTGAGGAAAAAGGTGGGAGTAGAGAGGATTTAATGAGAAGAAATGAAGGAGAGCTGTTATATAGGTGCATAAAGAGACTTACTCTGGAGAGGGAATGTCCCCTTGAAATATAAGGAAGTACTGTGCAGGGTATACTTTGTGCCCATTCTCACATATGAAGTAAAAACAAGGACAATGAATGTACATAAGAGAGAGTGGAGGCCACAGGTATACAGTTTGTGAGGAGCATGTTAGCTGCCACGAGGAGAAACAAGATTAGGGATGAAGTTTTCCGGGAAAGAGTAAGGATACAGGGAATACATGAAATAAGTAGAGGAAGCAAGACTGAGATGGTATGGGCATGTAAGGGGGATGGAAAAAGAGAGGATACCGAAGAAAAAGTTGGAAATGGAGTAGGTAGGAAAAAGACCGCAAGAGAGACCAAGAAAGAGACGGGAGGAGCAGATAACAGGAAGTGTTTAAAGTAGAGATGGGCCACTCGAATCTTCGAATCCACCGAATCCTGACAAGTATTCGAGATTCGAGGATTCGATGATCGAATCTTTCACTTCATAAACAAAGCATAATATGTTGAATTCAAAAATTTACTTAGTTAGGCCTACTTGAAAAGCACAACTTAATCAGTAATATTTATTTTGTCGGACAAAAGAGATAAACATTAATAAAATCTTCTTTAAAAAAATAAAAAATTATTAGTTGTGGAAAATCTTACGTGCCTTGTACCCTACCCTCCTCTATGGGAAACTTGAACTCGGCCGTTTCGGCACATGCTCACTTATAAACTTTCACCTCACGAACAATTCTTGTAAATATTTTAATAAACACATTAAAACTCTTCAAAAACTGAAAATCAAAACTATAATTACAAATAAACTCGAAATAAACTAAACAAATTATGGCTTTTTTTAACAGAAATAATAACTCATTACGTATTATACAGAGTCAACCGCCATTACACACGATACAAAGTCGGCCGCCATGACATATATGTTTACTCGCTCGAGTGATGATTAAAATAAAGATACTGTTAATTCCTACAACCCAACTGGTTTTAATTATCTACAACTATGTAAAGAGCCCCAATTTATTGCATATGATCCTTAAGCTAGATATTTTGTTGGGTTTCAAGAAAAATAAATATTTTCAACATTCAGATAGCGATAAAACTGTTTATTTATCCCTATCGACCTACGTATCGTATATCGATTGTTTGATTAAAATCGATTCAGGTAATCTGATCACTTAGCAAGCGCTCTCGAGTTTTAAGAATCAACTAACGACTTGCTAATCCATTATTTATTTTTTAATCGATTTTAACTTAGTTTTTATTATTTAAAAAAAATATTATTGAAGTAATTGTAAATAAATATTCAAACATAGTCCTGCCTTATAAAATGGGAATGAACATATTGTAGTTGAAAATATGTTCGTGTTTTAAATAGAATGCATTCTCAGAAATCGATATATCGCAAGAATCAAATATATTTGTTTTCTACGCAAAAATTGATAATGGATGTAAAAGAAAATAATAATAAAACATACTTACATTATTGAGTTCACTATTTCCAATGTATGTTTAATTGTTAAGCATGTTGTTTAAGTCTTTATTAAAAATATTCGTTTGTATTTTTATTTTTGCTATCTTAATACAATAAAATATCCTTTAATGATGATAAAAGTTGATCAAAGGATATATAGGCCTAATTCGTTTCACATGTTTTTTAGAAACTTAACCCATTCTAACAACACTTTTAAAAATAACTAAAAGACACTCAAATTTTGATTGATTTTATTTTTAAACAATAATATGAGTCTATATTGTTTTATTTGGCTTGATTTTATCCTTTATTTTGCGAGTGGTTGTTTGGGTTTATCAAAATTGAAAGCATGATTGAAATAAACCTTAATTCACAGTTTAGGCCTATATTGTGTAATGTGGGTCTATTTGTAAATCACATAAATTTATAACAATTTGCTAGGATTCAGATTCGGATTAGAGATTCGAAAATAAAATGTAGATTTGGATTCGACCCATCTCTAAATAACATTATTATTTACTGTACTGTACTGTAAAATCACATTTTCCCAGATTTTTATTGTAATTTACCAAATTATCGAGTTATTCCCGTTTATCCCCAATCACTTCAAATTCCTGGCTAATTCTCCGTTTTCCCTGATTTTCCAGGATGGTAGATACCCAGTGAATTTCCTATCATTCTTTAAAAAAATTCCTTTTCACCCATGTGTTTATTGGTTTCCTCCCTTAAGAAGTTGGTTTGCCTGTTTCACACTTCCTTCTGAAAAGTTGAGATAGAATGAATCCTAGGTCGGGGGTGATTGTGCGGTAATGATCCATTTTCTTCAAGAGGCAGCCATTACCTTTTTGTCGAATGACAGCAATGTAATGTATGAACTTGTTCTTTTAATTGAAAAGCCATATTGTTTTTGTTCCTTTTATGTTTCTATCAACCTTTCCTGTACTTTCTTCAAAATATAATACAACTACCCCATAAAGTGAAACAAGATTTTCTTTATGTAGGACTGCAAAAGACTTGTGCTTAACTCACCTCAAAGTATGCTCGTCCTTTAGGCACATATTCTGGGTTGGCGTCCCAGGCCTTGTAGTGGAATCTGTTGTCTGGCCGTGGTGGCACTGAGAAATCTGGTGGCGGCTTCTGATGGAAGCGTTCAGGAGGCTCTTCACGGCGAACACTGGGTCCAGGGACTGGATGGTGGTGTATCGGGCGAGCCCCGTTATCTCGTGGTTTTCCTCGTTCCATATCCACACGGCTACTTATGTAGCCATCAGGTGGTGCTACTCTGCGGCGGTCACTGCCTGGTGGGCTGGGTTGCATCATCGGCCGGTGGTCACGATCTTCCAGTGACCGATGCTCGCGATCATCGTGGCGGTCTGCACGCTTTTCAGTGATGCGCATCCGTAAGTCACTACCAGGTCTATAACCAGAAAATATTTCCCTGGAGTTGATTTTTATGTAATTATTATTTTGTTTACAAGAATGTTTACAGTTCCATAATGTCTAATAAGAATCAAGCTGATCAATAATTAAGTAAAAGATAGTCTTATTCCTCTAGAAAAATGTTAAAGAAATTCATAAAATGATGATTCTGTTGTTAAACTAAAAATATGAACGCATTCAAACTATTTAAAAGACATATTGTCTTTTGCGCGCAATAAGCTTATAGAGGCATATATATATGAAACGGTGTAAGGTTTAATTTAGACAAGGCAACAGATCTGTGGAAAGATAGAAGCTCAACAAGTCCATATTGTACAGGGTGTTTCGCTTGCTCTAGGCCCCTGAGTTTCTCTCATAATTTTCAAACTCGTGGATGTAATTGGTGTATGAGAAGTACTCAGGGACTGAGTGTGAGTGAAAAACCTTCTATTTTGAGCACAATAAGCCAATACTGCCATTTTAACAAAATAGGCATATTATGAAATGTTTATATAGTAAGCCCATATTTTAATTTAGCTCGAACTGACATTTGGGAGCAACAGTAGTTATAATCCAAACGGTGAGTCACTCTACCTGTCCTCTCCACGGTACTCGCGAGACCTCTCATAGCTTCGAGATCGCTCATGACTTAAGTATTTAGGCTCTTCTCTACGCCGAGACTCTAGTTCATGTCTCAGGTCATCCCCCCCGCTGCGCCGGCTGCAGGGACAGATATACCAACAGGATCTTAACAAGCTCAGGAATCCATAATGGCTATTATTTCAATTCTTAGTCAGTTTGTGTTGGCCACAGAAAGTTTAATCAATAAAATCCATTTTACAACTAGAGACTAAAACAATAACCCTGAACTCCATTACAATAACTAGGTCCCAAGTGTCCACCTACTGATGTGTCTCAAGTTAGATACTTAATGATGGTTGAAAAAATTTCTCTAAAAGCAGGGGATAGCCAGTTTTCTATCAATAAGTCTGGGATTTTCTTGTTTATCTTAATGTCCAGTTTATATAAACCGTGTTTGTAAATGCAATTGGTAAAGGAGAGATGATGAGAACGTCCTCAACACAAACAAAGCTTTGGTGTTTTATAATATGATAGAAGTACACTGATTATCATTAGAAACAGTCAGTCGCGTTTTTAGTGAATTCCTAATCACTTTTATATGGTCTTTTCACTAAGCTACACAAACTATTTAGACTCAATAAATATTTGAACACGTGCATCTCTTATCACCTCTCAAAGTGCTCATCCCTAATTTTCTCCCGGGGCTCATAGCCCCTCTCATAGTCACGGGAACGGGAGTATTCTCTGGACGAGTGTTCGTGCTCACGGCTGTGAGGGCGGTAAGAGTCGCGGGTTCTGTGTGGGGCATCTGCGTATCGAGGAGGACTGTAGCGGGAACCTGTTTAACATTCAGACAACATAGGGTTATAAGGACATAGCTTTATAATTTGATCACATGGGATATTTCCCTAACACATTGGTCATTGCCAGGGTGTTTCTGAAAAAATGCCAAGACCCCCCCCCTCCCCCCCCCAACTTTAATGGTAAGTACACACATACAAACAGCAGTTTTTAATAAAAATTGTAGTAAATTAGTTTAAAAAAAGTGTGTAGTTTATTTATTGTCTTTATAACCTATTCGGATTGTATGCATATACATCATGCTAAAGTGGGGATGAGGACACTGACAAACACAGGACAGTTCAATATAATGGAGGCTAGCTAAATTTGAAACTTGCTAGTATACTACAATGCAGACTGCTGGTACATTACAAAGTTTAGAGGAAATGTATCCACATTTGTAGAGAAATAGTGAAATATTTGTGAAAACCACCCTTAGTATACCCAGCCAAGATTTATCAGGGTTGCCACTATTTTCTTATTACCAAATTCCCTGTGTTTTCCAGGTTTTCCAGAGGAAATTTTAATTTTTCCAGACACCTAATAGATATTATAAATATAATTATAGAGGCATTTAGTTTTGTTTTAAAGAAAATTTAAAAATGAAGAGTGGTAGTTGTCATTGGAAGCATGTTTTATTGTGCAAGAGAAACACATGTTTAAGAATTATTTGGAAAAAGTATGAGAAATTAATGAAAAAAATTCTAGAAGAAAAAATTAGTTATATTTTTTGTCTACCCTAAATGGAATGAAAAAAAAAGGAAATACCAAAAATACGATTTTGAGTTTAAATGTGGTATCTAATTTTTTTTATAAAAATGTATTACTTTGTTTAGAAAACATGTTAACCAATCTTAATTATTGCTTATGTACTAAGGAGTAAACTTTATTAGCGGGGGTGAGTGGAGGAAGCCGAAAAGACGCGGCATTTGCCGAACGAAAACGAGTCGTCTTAGTTGCACTCAGCACTTATCTCAAGCTGATGAGGTGCTGGCAAGCATAGTCATAATATGAGATGTGTTCCAATCAGACTGCTCAATTCTCCAGTTACAAATTTTAGTCTATATTATTCCTACTATTTTCAGCTTGCAAGCACTGTATTGCCCAATTTCACTAACCAATTCCAGTAAACTCTAGCTTTTTGGTGAAATTCCCTGTGTTTTCCCGTTTTTTTCCAGACACAAATAAATTCCCTGTCTTTTCCCGGTTTTCCCTGTTTTCCAGGTGCGTGGCAACCCTGTTTATATTCTGACCTGCCTCTCAGCAGTGTGAATTTAATTTTAGTGGAATAACACTTCCCAGCCAAGACTCCCCAAATTATATTAGTCATCTTTATTAATCCTATGAATTTTATATAGGTAGACACCCTGAAATTTTGTGAGAAACACATTTTTACGAACTTTTACTCAGTAGGATATAATTACTATAACATTTAAAAACCATTGTATCATTTTTAAGTAATAATACATTTGTGAAATAAAATGAAATAAAATATTTTCATGAATTTAGCATTTTGCCATTTAAATGCAAATTACACCTAACAAAATGGTTGCTGTTTACCTTAATCCTGAAAAATAAAGAGTAACAACTGTGCTAATACAAAATAATTTCTAAATATGTATAATTCCCTAAGCCATATTGTCTACAAAGACAAATATTTAAAGGAGAAGAAAATGACACCACAGTTAATCTAGATTTAGATCTTTTTATTTTCATGCCTTTGGTCTTCTATCTAATGTCATTATCAAGTAACGTTATTTTCGGTGTGGTGTTTAAGTGGTTTTAAGTGAATATTTATTAAATATGATTCGAATATTCAAAATATGGTTTTATATATTTGATAAGGATATATATATATATATATATGTGTGTGTGTGTGTGTGTATTGTGAAACACCCACATTGTCTGGTTTAGAAATTTGGAAATAGTGCTTTAGATGTATTTTGGTGATTGACATGTATGTGTGATGATAAAAATGTATAAGCTTTGTGACCTGGTAAAAATAATTCAGTAGAAGCTAGGTTGTTGTCTACAGTGTATGCATATAATATAGGGTCAATATTGTGTGTAAGGAATATAATTTAAAAAGTCTATTAACCAGTTTGTGATATGTAGGCCTTCATTATGAAAAGTGTAACTAAATAGTAATAATATATTATACAAAGCATTTTTTTAAATTGATGTTATTTAAATACTTGTGTTTATAGTAGGCCAGGAATACTAAAGAGCATAAAACATTTTAGCTGTAATTTTTTTCTATTCATTATATTAAAGCTGATTTTTTATAAGTTTTGCCCCACCCCCCAACCCTTTCTCCATTTATTTTTTCTCCTACATTTTATATCAAAATACAAGTTTATTTTATGGAATACAATAACATTATTTACCACAAATTAGTATCTAACCTTTTATTTAGCAATATTATTTATTGAAATACAACTCTTTATTTAACAAAATCCAATCTTTTATTTAACACAAATCAGAGTCTCTATATATATCAAGGTGGAAGTTTTCCAGTCTCAATATTTTTCATTTTCTCGTCCTGAATTGAAAAAGCGTTTCTCACAAAGGTTTTGAAATTAATATGGCTGAGAGCAACTGAATCAAATCAATTTTAATGCCTTCTTTTATGGGCTCATTAAGTTGACAGTGCAAGTGCCTACACACATCACATATCAAATAAAGTTTTTTGTGTTTGGACATAAAATCAATCAATTCTTTATGGAAAGTTATATTTAGCCGATCACCTATTTTAGATTTTTCAATTTAGTATCCTCTACCTAAGGGTGGGATTTGTAAAAAATCTTTCAAGAATACTACTTACAAAACAATTTACTCTTATTATTGTTGTGAATTTCTGTGCCCCAAATAATATTTTCAGATGGAATGTCACATTTCCTCACCCGTGTATTTTGCCCCAAATTATAATTAATAATAATATTAATAATATTTAGCACCGCGTCTTACTACCTGTTCGGGTTATACGCTTTAAGTACTAATTACTCTAATGGATTAGCAATTGGGAAGGTTGAATTAGAGGAAGTGAACCTGTATTTGCGTGGAGAGAGAGTGGAAAACCACTTAGGAAAAACCACCCCCAGTTCACCCAACCGAGATTCGAACCTCGATCTCCCCGTCAAATTATAATTCTTTAGGTTTATTTGATAATAAAATAATTTTAGAAAAACTATTTTATTCTAATAGTCTAAAGACAAAATTTGCTCATTTATACCCTGGAAAGCAATAGAAAGGTCATGTCTCCATCTTGTCTGTTATGTCAAAATATTCCCTAAATGGTTATATCTTTTTTTTTATGTTTGCTTTAGAGTTTTGTGAAATACAATGTTAATATTAAACATCTAGTACTAAGAAAAAATTTCACTGAATTAGAAAAATCTGCACATTTACAAACCGCGGTTCAAATTCATAAATTGCCATGAAAATACAACAAAAAAGATTTGACAGACTTCTTAAACGAAGAAAGACTGACCTGAGCCCGGGTCTCCTACTATGGCGACTACGCGGCGATGTTCGTCCATGGGTCCATGGCGGTCATAGGGTGGCGGCGAGCCATACTTGCTGCGGCTGCTCTGTGCCTCCATGATCTCCTCACGTTCAAAAATGGGTCGGGAGCCCTCCCCTGTTACCCAGCACACAACAACCCCCTCATATCACAAAAAACACTTGGTGCAATCAAAGGTAAAAAATATCAGGCCCCCACAAGCATTTAAAAATAATATTTCTCCTAAGCTTTCACAAGATGTATCTACACGTGTGACATCTTCACACAAATACCGCCAGAAAGGATAAAACACATTTTGGGTAACTCATACAGAAATATAATGAGTAACGAAGCAATTAAAACACCAAGCAATAGAAGTGAGAAAAAAAAGAGACTAAATTCTTTAAGGAGAGTTGGTTATATCAATAATAAAATAATAAAAGAGTTATCAACCAAATTTTTTTATAGCTACATTTAAATTGCAGCAAAAACACATGCAAGTAAAACACAAAAAAGTAGCCAGAAGCCATTAAAAGAAAGACAAAGAGCAGGAAACACAATCCAATATAGCTGATGAAGCATATGATCACCACCTCCAAAATTAGTATTTAGTGATAAAGTGGTTAATTCAAGTCAATGCAAGGTGTTACTAACTAATACCAATTAAGTAGCTGTAAGAGAATACACGCCTGATTTGACTGCTTACTTTCAGAGGGTGTCCAAACTATACTTATATTTTAAAATTACCTGACTTTTCTAGGTTTTTCAGAAACAATGTTTTTCCATCCACTTTATATAAATACTAAACATTTTACCAACAGTTTTATTAAGATTACAACTTAGTATAGTACATTTTTTAAAGCACATTCGCATTCCGAAATTGTGTTTCACTATGAAGGGGTTAGAAGATTTCAGCCTATTGCCTTAGGCTATTTGGTTGTGTGATCTAAATTGGATTTCAATAATATCACATGCAGCCATTAAAGGATCACCTTACATTAGAACAATTTAAAACTGGTGTAACATATTTTTAAAAAGTTTTTTTCTTTATATTATTTAGTGAAATTGAATTCTCACTTTTTTTTAATGAATACATAAATATTCCAGAAATTTGATAAAATTCAGACTTTTCCCTGGCCAAATTCCCCGTTTTTTAGGTCGCTGGACATCTTTTGAATACTAAGGATCAAGAGATAAAGCTTATATAGAACTAATCTTAAAGGCTCTTTGAGAATGTAGGACATGAAACTTTAAAATGAACAAACCTTTTAAATCACGTTATTTTAAAATTACAAGCCAAAATAAGTTTATTAAATTCAAATTTAATTGTAACAGTATTTGTTTCGAGTATCATTTGGGTATTTTTAAGAGTACCAGATTTTCTAATTCTTGTTTGTACAAGCAGTTGTTAGTTGCATAAGGCCAAAATTAAAACCTTAACTTGAAGTAACATCCTTTCGACAATAACCAAACACAAGAGAAGGAAGGATAATTCAAATGCTACAAAATAAAATAAAAACAAAAGTACAAATATATTTATAAAAAGTGGCCAATACATTGTTAATAACAAACAGGTGTGTTTGGAATATTTGTGTAACACCCTCAAGACTTTTTTTGAGATATTTTAGAATCATCAATAAACAGTGGCAGCAAAAATTGTACTATAAAATTACCTGACCTTCAAAAGTTTTCCAGACAACATTTAAACATTCCCACCTTAATTTTTTATTTGGCGGGTGGCAATTTTTACCGTCTATTAAGTTGATCACACATTTTTAAAACAATTCTAGCAGATACTAAACATCAACATTATTGTAAGTTCTTTTTTCAGCATTTAATGTATGAAGACAATGGTTTTTGTTAATATTGAGAACAAGACCTCTCATTTTTGCTTAAAAGTTTAGGTGCAAAATTAGTGAAATATTTAAATTCCCTGAATTTTCCTTATATTTTATTAAATAAGTTTTCATTGCATGTAACCAAAATGTCAATGGCATATTAGGAAAGTCCTGCAGTTTTTTTAGTTTTTTATTACCTAAATTATCAATTTGAGACTTGATTACAACTTTTGAAAAACCTTCCCAAGGATTTCTTAGCATTGGCCAACATATCTAAATACTGGAACATAAAGTTACTGGTTTAAAAAAATCATAAGGTTAGCAATTCAAGGAGCTAATACAAACCAATATTAGCAAAGCAAAAAATTGTTGTTATAACCATATAGAAATAATGAGTAACCAAGATAAAGCATATATTAAAAACCATTGCTATGGAGCATGCACAAGCACTAAAATAAAGCAAAAGATTATCATTACCACATTTTTCCTCCCTTAAAAAAGTTGTTACACTCTGTAAAATGTGATGTGATTTAAAGACATACAAGTACCCATCCTCCCCCTTCCCACAAAATTGTGCGAGTGTATTCTAAGTGGCTGGAGAATCCCTGAACAGAGAGACAAACAAGTTCTACTTACTAGTTGCGCTAGTGAAGGATCCATTCAAGGTATTTCATATTGAGCGAGGTGTCATCTTTCTGTTGCTTCAAGTCACACACTTACCAAATTAAACTCAAACTCTTCACTGAAACATTGCAACAACAACAACCGTAACCAGACAAGCTGGCACATTTCAAAATTATTCTTATATATACAGTTATTAAAAACAGGTGGGGTAACAAAACACAATGTCAGAAGCACAAAACTAAAACACAAAACTTACCAGTGAACATGATCCAAAAAAATGATGCCCATCAAAAGGTTTGTCCCTCTGTAAATATTTGGGAATTTGAGAGGCATACACTACATCAATTAAAAAGAACCAGATTTTTACCAGGCACAAATATACTTACATGAGTAAATGTAAATTTAAGCGTATAAAGAAATTAAACCTGAGATATAAACAAAAATTCCTGACCAGTGGGAGCACAATTTAATGTAGGTAACCATTTAAGAAACTTCAAATACGAGTCCGTTTTTACTTCAATGTAATGTACTATGAGCCAAAACAAGTTTGAACAGCAAGAATGAAGATTTATTATTCCATTATTAATCTTCTGCACAGACATATTTAAGGTGAAAAAAAACCCACAACAACCAATGTATACTTATTCTATTGAATTAGGGATTTGAAAGATCACTTCCACATTCACAAAAGTATGCCACACCTGTATTTTTCAGGTCCATTCTAATGTTATCCTCCCACCTGCATCTAGGTATTCCCATTGGGTTTGCCAGTCAATACTTTGAACACTGTTCTAAATTCTTCTATTTACACTGCATGTCTTGCTCACCGTAATCTCAGAGATTTGATTATCTTAACAGTCTTGTGATGAGTACAGGGTATGTAACTATTTATTACTAACATTCACTACTCAATATTAATGCAGTATTTATACTGCTTTTAATATTTTATTATGTGCTTGACTAACCTTGATGTTATAAATACACTACCGTAGTGCCAGTCTAAAAATCAAAAGCTTAATTTCTGGTTGTGTAAAGTGGCCAATTAGCATTCGTTGGACAATGATTGTGAATGGGAATAATGGAAGGCTCATTTCAACTAAGACTCTATAGAAGATCAAATAGTTATGCCAAGGAAAGTGTGAAATTGTTTCTCAATTAAAGATTACATTAGTCTTTTTTTTATGGGGGGG